>CM008334.1:44829243-44840943 GCA_002525835.2 Ipomoea batatas | reverse complement strand
GGATACTTGATCACTGTTGGGAAAGGGTTTTTTAATTTTTTTTTTTTTTTTTTTTTTTTTTTCTAAAAACTTCAATGCATGGGGCCTCAGCCCAAGCATCCACATAGCCCAATATGCCAAAATCCAGTCGATGCCACTTGCTTAAGGCAAATTATATCATGCAAAATTATCCATCTTAGAAAGTGAATCAATGGTCGTAAATGTTCATTTTTAATAAATTGAAAGTTAATTTTTAATATAATGTAGGTTCAATTCAAATAATATACTAAAAATAAACTTGCAATAAATTAAAAATAAACTTTCAGTATATTAAAATCGAACCTATGTGTTAGTGATTTTTCCCCTTTGCTTCTGAGCGTTTTGGATGGGCAGGTATGAATAGAAGAGCAATTACAGACTGTTTGGTTGTGAGCTTCTCCCCTGCGACATAGTCACCCAAAAACAGACTGTTTGGTTGCAATGGGGAATTAGGGGGAAAAGAAATTGTAATTCCGTGGAAAATGAATAAGGTGAGGTGGGGATACAGTAGTAATTCAAAAATTACATTGTTTGGTAGGAATGAATATAATTTTTTGAAATTTCAATTATAGTGTTTGGTATATATGGGGATTGAAAGAGAATAAGTAATATAAAGACTGAAATACCCCTGTATAATAGGCACTTAATAATAATAATTATATGAAGCAAAGCAAAGCAAACACAGGTATTTGGCAAACAATGTAAAGGTAAAGGTATTTGGCAAACAATGGATGGGCAATGAACCTTTGTGCAGTCATTTCTTTGGTCCCCTCCCTAGAAATGCAGGTGACATCAAAGTCGCGGACTATTGGAATGGAAGGGGTACATGGGAGTGGAGCACTATCGATGTAGCTCTGCACCCAGATAAGCGCATGGAATTAGCAGCGAAGGCGATCGTTAACGAAGAAGGGAAAAACGATAAAATGGGTTGGGGTAGGACGGAGGATAACATGTTCTCCACTAGCTCAGCATATGATCTGATCAGACAAGAAACAAGAAGTGAGGAAAGTAATGGGTGGCAAAATATCTGGAAACTTAGAGTGCCCAACCGCATACGGAGTTTTATATGGCTTGTGAAGCACGGAAGAATTATGTGTAATGCAGAACGGAAAAAGCGACGCTTCACATCTGACGAAAGATGCGCCATCTGTGGGGCGGAGAAGGAAGATATCGAGCATACAATGAGAAAATGTCCGGCAGCCGAGGCAGTGGGAAAAACATCAGCATTGGAGAAAACTCAGGTACGTTAGCTACTCTAGATTTTGATATGTGGCTAACTAGAAATGTAACAGGTATGGAAGCGGACCAGAGAAGCAAACGAAGAAGAGCAAGGGCTGCAATCACTATGTGGTGGATCTGGAAGTGGAGGAATGACTTTGTTTTCAACGGGGTGGAAAGAAACCTCAAAGACAAGATAGATGGTCTACACAGACAATTCAAGGACGTTGAAGGGGCACTGGAACGATATGATGGACCGGTTAGAAGCCATAGGGGAGAAGAGCGTCGAGCCCAACCTTGGACACCTCCACAGCAAGGTTGGATTAAAGTAAACACTGATGGATGTGTGGATAGACGCAATCACGCTGCAAGTGGAGGAGTATTCCGAAACTCAGAAGCAGCCTTCATCGGGGCCTTCGCGGGAAAGATTGGCATTTGTACACCGCTGGAAGCCGAACTGTGGGGAATTCACCATGGAATGCAGGAAGCATGGGACAGGGGCTATCGAAGAGTGGAGATGGACACCGATTGCGCCAAGGCAGTCAATCTTATCAACGGAAATGAGGGTTATGACGGCCCGGCCAGGAACATCGTGGACTTATGCAGAAATTTAAAAAGAAGAACATGGGAGCTCAAGCTCAGACACATCCCAAGAGAGCACAACAGGGTAGCGGATGCGCTGGCTAAGAGGTGTCTCAATCAGAACTATGACTATTGCTGGATGGAAGACCCGTTAAGGGAACTCTTACCCCTGATGCGCCACGACGAGTTGGGCCTTCTTGGGAATTCTAACACTGTGAGGATCAGCTAATGATCTCGGATGTACTCCTCCCCTTTAGGAAAAAAAATTGCAATTCCTCCCAGCATACAACGAAATTTCCATATCAAAAAGCCTATTATGCATGTAACGATGCGTGTGAGGGGTTTTAATTTTATAGCATTAAATACGCCTTCTCATTTTCCCATCAACAAATAAGGATTGAAAAGATATATAGCTGGGTGACACTAGATTACAAGTTCTTTGGCACTAGATATAGCTACTATAATACAAACATGAATGAATAGTATGAATAGGAGTTCACACTGGTCCTAAAGTATTATTATACGGAGTATAATAAAACAGCACCATTATATTATTCCGCTACCAATAACTTTCTGAGTGATCCTACAAAACGCCGGCGGCGGCGAAACACTCAGCGGCCTCCGGCAACCGTGTTGACTCGGCAAATCGGGCAAGTAGGGTGTGAACGCAGCCACGTTTCGATGCAAGAAACATGGAAGACATGACCACACTCACCAAGAACTGGCTCAAACACACCACACACTCATCCTCTTTCCTCTCTTTCCCATACCTCACCGTCACAACCAACTGCAGCGCCGAGTCGCCGCTGCTATTCACCGACGATGACGACGGCAATGGTGGTGGCGATGGCTCTTGCCGCCGATGGTCGCGAGTTTGAGTCCCATTATTAGAACCCGTGTTTTTGCACCAGCCCACGTAGATCAAATTCAAAATTGCGAGGAGAACGAAAGCGAAACCTATTCCGAACACGGTTGCCACGGGGCTGCTGACTTCGAGTTTCCCGCGGTGGTGCTGGCCGCCATCGTCGTCCATGATTGACGGAGGGATCGATCGGAGCTTAGTGGGTAAGGAATTTGATTGTAAATATAGATTTGGTGTGCATTGAGTTTGATTTTTAGTGTTTTTTTTTTCAATGTGTATATGTTTAATGTTTTGCAGTGGTTGCACGCTTTAGCTAGCATGAAAGTGGTTGCAGGCTTCTATTTTGGAGCCATTTGAACCTTAGTTTTGGATTCTTTTGAGTGAAATCACTTGAATTTTTATCCAAATGTGGTAAAAAAATATATTAATAATCAAGTTATATTCATTAGCTAAAATCACTTTAGACGTGTTAATATTATCGTTAATACACTATTCTCTATACACAATATAACTCGTAACATGATCAATTAATTCACATATAATTAAATACAATGACTAATGTTTTTATCGAGATCAAGTCCACCATAAATAGGTATAGAATATATAATGAGAATAGGGAAAAAATAATAGTACCGATTACTAGACTAATACGTTGCAAGGTTAAGAATAAAAGAGTACACAAAGAGCCAACACCCCATTGGTGATCAAACTTGTGACCTCTCACTTAGATGCAAAATTACAAACACATTTAAACTAATAAACATTATTTAAATAAATTTACAATAGGAGGTATAACTAGAGTTGGCGGGTTATACAGGTGTGCCCGTGGGTTACATAGACCATGAGACCAACTTGTATAATACGGGTACTCCTTAGTGGCTAAATGAAACGGCACATTTGGATCGGATCGGAAAAATATAAAACCCAACATGCTTAAACAAAGGCTAAATGGGCACAATTCGGCAAATCATACTTGTTTTTATAGCCCTAAATCTGGATACTCACTTTCAGTTTCCAATTTTAGTTTAGATGGTTCAGCTTGCCCGGTTAGCTCGACAGCCGGAAGTTTAGGGTTAGGGCCAAAACCGAACCCGAAAATAAAATAATAAAATAACTTATTAGCCCGACAACACGACAGGGCTAGCCCGAAATAGAGCGGATTGGCCCGATTGACACCCCTAATTACATGTACATTCTATTAGGCTATCTTCACCCTTGTAATTATGAAAGTGGGACCATTTTTGAATGATGAGAGAACATTGCATAGATGAAGTGTGAATATATAGTTTTAAATTTAGTGATATAACATTTTGAAAGTGATAAAATTTCATTTATGCAAATAGCCTTACCTTCAAATATATATATGAGATGGGATCTTGTGAAAACCATTTCTCAGGTAAAAATTGTGAACTGATCTCAACCATTGATATGGGAAAGATCGATGACTCTAAAGTAAAACAATTTAGAAATAAAAAAAAATGTGGTAGAATTTTGATAAATATTTCAAAATTTGAAGTGCATTATGCACAATTGTAAAGTGTATCAGATGATATGTAGAAGTGCACTCAAGATTTTTCACTTCACACATCACTGGATGCATTTTATCTTATTAGTCATTGCGCTTTGTAGTATTGATCAACACTTTAGAGTTTAAAAAATTTATCAAAATATCACCATATTTTTTTTCTAGATTTTCTTGCTTTAGAGCCAATGATCAGTCCAAGATCAATGGTAAGGATGAGCTCGCATTGAAATGGACACAGTTGATACTGAGGTGTTTGGTTGGGATGAAGGAATTATGAAGGAAAAGAATTGCAATTCGATGGGAGAAGAATAAGGTAGGAATAATGTAAGAATTCAAATTACATTGTTTGGTATGGAGGAATAGAATTATTGAGAATGAGAAGGAAAAAAGTGATAAGGTAGAAAATGAACGAACCGGAATAAGAACCTTAATATAAAATTTCAGTTCTAGTTCTTGAACCGACAGTTTCGATTCGAACCGCCAGTTCTAACCGTAATTTTATTTTATTTTTTAAATATTGTATGCTTTGTTTTAAATTAAAGCCTGGCGCAAAGGCCACGGAGGCTAGAGCCTGGCCTTTGCGCCAGGCCACTAGGCCGCCTAGTGGCCTACTGGCCATTTTATTTTTATGAAAGCCAAACTGCCAAAGCTGTTTGGCAGTTTGGCTTTTGAAATAATTAAACATTATTTTTTTAAAAAAAATAGTTTCACGATTTTCAGGAACTACATTATTTCAAACCAGATTTTCTAGAACCAGAATCGGAACCACCAAACGCATGATTTTAATTCGAGTTCGATTCTAATCGTGCACAGTTCGGTTCGAACAGTCCGATTCGAATTGAACCATAATCATGACTATGCTTGGCATTCAATCTACAATGTCAAAATTTTTCTAAATCATAAATGTGTTCTTAGACCACAAGCTTCACAAATCAATAACATCCAATCATCAATCATTATGCCATAGACCTGACATAAAAATTCATTATTAGTATATTTTATATATCAAATGTGTCTGTGATTCACATAGTTCACATTACAATATGAATCATGATCTATAATATAATTTGTTATCCATCTTATAATGGGCCTTTTGAGTCCTTAAAAACAAAAAAGGTCAAAAGCATATACCCTATACATTTGAAACCTTTTAAAATAAATTTAAAAAGTTCAATTCATCTTATTGTGTTGAATTCAATTAAAAAGATTTGACTGAATAATATGTAAAAGGAAAAGAAAAGCTAAATTGATCTATTAATAAATAAGACACATAGAATAAAACAATAATAATAATAATAATAATAATTCAAACGCATATACAAATAACAATTTGTTTGAAATAAGTTAGTTCGAGACTAAGTGGAGGCAATGCTAACTTTTTGTGCTTCAGTAAATTGAGAAAGTAATTATGAACATATATAACATTGTATCAGAGTCAATACTCGGTAGTACTAATATTGCATTTGTCAACCTAATTTTATCTAAATTGGTTCATATTTCAAAAGCAATTTAATTTTTGCCTACTAATTTCAAAGAATACCAATTTCTGTCAATTCCCCCTATCCACACATAAATAACCCCGGCCCCATTTTAATACAAAGGGTGTGTTTGGTTAATATTTGACCAACTTTAGCAATTTGACCAAGTCAAACCGTTAAAGAAGGTGTTTGGTTAATAGCGGTTTGAAGCAGCCGTTGAAATCCCAAACGAGACTAACTTTAGCGATTTAACCAAGTCAAACCACTAAAGAAGGTGTTTGGTTAATAGCAATTTGGAGCAGCGGTTTAGTACAAACCGTTGAAATCCCAAACGCTGCTATTTAGCAGCGTTTGGGATTTGGCGTTTTCTTCCCCATAAGAAAGAAATTCATTACGTTAAAGAAGCCTCAAGCTCCTCTTCTCTTGCCCCCATCCGATGTGGGATGGGCAAGAGGAGAATAAGGGGCGTTGAGCTCCCTTATAAAGGGAGCTCAAGGCCCTTTTTTATTTTACATGCTAATCGTAGTTAATTTTATCAAACATCTTTTTACAAACCGCTAATACATTCCGCCAGTCAAACTCGTTAATACAATCCGTTACCGCCAAAAAGAAAAATGATAAATATACTAAATATAATTAGGGACATGATACACAAATTCTCTAGAGTGTAAAACTCCTATAGGCTGTAACCTACATCTTTTTTTTTCTAGATAAATCACAACAAACATACATCATCTTCACAAAAAATAATACTGCTCTGCACAAAATGGCTAAACATCATCTTCACAAAATACTGCATTGCCCTGCTCTTTACTTGGCGGATTCTTCAATGGCGAAACCTGCTCTGCACTCCGGCGGCTGCTTCTCTCATCCTTTTATCATTTTAAACTAAAAAATAATAAAAAATAAACAGACATAGAATACTAAGTAATCAACACATCAGCCAAGCACAAACAATATGTAGTGACTTCCGCATAATGCATATAGAAGATCATCAAACCTTAGTAGAGACAATACTCTTTGTGCCAGGTTGAGAAAGTATAAAAATAGAGTCCGTAGTACTCAAAACAAAAGTAATCAACACATCACAGATTCAATAAAGAAACTGAGAATCAAAATATATTTTGCGGAAGCAAATTTTAACCAACAGAACCTTCTTGTAAATACATGATTGGAAACCTTTCCAGATTTTTTGAAAAAAAAAAAAAAACGGAGATCTGATATTTATGCGGTTTATAGAAAATTTGGATATACCATTAACACTTCCTTGAAAATGCACCTTTCCTAATAAAGTAGGATAACAGTTCAACTCCGAATTTGTCAATTTGTTCACTACCAACAAATCTAAAATGAGATTTCAGGTACATAGCACAAGAACTATTGTCCTCAGATATATATATAAATTAAGATAATTCCAAACCAAAATCTCAAAAACTCCAAAACCACTTAATAGATCTGCCAGTATATTCAATCTCTAGTCTTCTATAAATCCATAAAAACAAATATAATAAATGCATTTATATACACACGCACGCGCAAATAGATCACAGAAAACGAAGGTATAAGAAATTTTGCGGTCCGATCATCTCGTTATACAAAGAAACGCGATTGAAAAGGAAAGGTGGAGACTTCATGCCTTGTTTCCTCAATCGCGATTTCTTTGTATAGCGAAATGAAGCGGACCACTTCCGGATGATATCGGCGGCTATGTGGGAATGTCTTTGTTTTGTAGGGTTTAAAGGTATATATAGACAAAGCCTATTCCGTCTGGACTGTGTCCCACGCTTCTCGATTGTTCGATTTCCATTTCTTTTTAATTTTTATTTAACGAGCCAATAAGGTTTCGAAAACGTACAAAATATGTGGACTTCCGAGGGTGCATCAATTTGTATACTATTTAATTCTAAATTTCTAAAATTCGCATTTCTCTTTTTTTATTTTTACCTCCATTTCTTTTTTGTGTTATGACTTTTATTGATTGAGTGTTAATAAATTAGCTAATGCATCACTAATTAATAAATAAATTTAATCACTAATCACATAATGACATATTAAGAGGGGCAAATTTGTAGGAAAAATACAAGAGCGATTTGTAGTCTCGCTCTTTTAAATTTTAGGATAATGGTCTTATCATTACACTAGTTTCTCGCGCACATTGCGCGAATGGATAATACCCAATGATTATTTTTAAATAAGTAGTTTAAAGTATATCAATGTAAAATTATATATGAGATGATCATGCATAGGTAATTGAATGTTGAATTTGTTTATTTAAATCAGTATTTCAAAGTATATGAATGCAAGATAATGTATAAGATATTAATTATAATTGTCACTAAAATAAATGTTTGCAACTTTGTAATAACACTAATGTAAATACCTAGTCTAAAAACGATAGTCTAAATAAATAATACTTTTGGTTTCAATTTCCCTAAGTCTTCATAATTCTCTTTTAGGTAGCATTGTTATTGTCTTCATCTTATATCCTCTTCTTTTTTATTTGTAGTGTGTCATGTGCAATTGGGTTACTGGTGGTAGCATATAAGGTTGTGTCATGCAATGAGATTATGGTGTAGGAAGTTATAGATTTGCTTTGTTGTGTATATGACTGGATCTTAGTTGTACTATGAATATAATAGATTCGTTCATTGGCTGTCCAGTTCAAAGTTTCCTGGCAAATTTAGTTTCAAACACCTCGTAGATTATAGGATATTTAACAGTTGGTTCACACCCAACCGAGGCAGCTAAAAGAAATAGGAAAAATGAAATTCCAAATTGTGACTAGGAGCGCAAGACCATGAATAAATTCTACCTCCGAGCATGTTCAAGAATTAGGTGGCGAAATGTTTCAAGAGGGATGCAGTGAGCTCTACAGCAATGCATGAAAAGGCATATACATATCATACAATCATAGAAAGTTTCAGCGACCACATACTAAATATATTGTGAGCATGGTTGTAGTAGGCGCTAGGCGCTAGTCGAGCGCCTGGGTGCAAAAAAACAATGACGGACTTGCAGTTTGACAATTTTAATGAGACTATTTTTAACATTCAATCAAATAACACATCCAAATAAATGAAATAATGATAATTCATAAGTCATAACAATACATCATAGCAATATTAAAACATTAAAAAAAAACACAAATATGAAATACTCAAATACTTCAATCATCCAAAGATTCAAAGTATCAAACTATAAAAAAATAACTAATAAATCGGTCAAAATCGGATGAAATCAGCCTAGTTGCCCGAAATCGACCAACTAGGCCGATTTTACCGCCTAGCCGGCCGACCGATATTTTTCCGCCTAATAGTGAAAACGGAACGGGCTAGGGGTGTCACGCCCCACTTGTAGGACATGACCTGGTCGTACCGTTATATGAAAACCTGTAACAATACGAAGCCTAACCATGCATACCTCTCAAAACCTTCGTAACAACACTTGAATATATCATCATTTCACAACCCAAAATATCAAAATATAAAGAACTAGTTCTTCCCAAAAACTCATCAATTCACCACTATTAAATATTTACAATCAAGAGTAGTATGTCCAAAATAGATCACAAGCACCAAAAACCAAGCATATAATAGGTTACCAAAAATACAAAGGGTCAAAGATATTATACAACACAAGCAAAAATTCATGATAAGCTCCAATACTAGGACTAAGTATCTTAGTTTCAAAAGCCACCTTCAAGACCCCACCACTTGCGCTCGTGCTATTCACAACTGTACTCCTTAACTACTATGAAACATGAGGAAATAAAATTAATGAGCTAATGCCCAGTAAGTGATACTCTTCTCAACCCCGGATCAAGTAACATTAATAAAATACAATAAGCTTTAGAGTAATTAATAGATGCAAATTACGAACTTCAAACTATATCGAAGTCATAATATAATTCCATCATACTATACACATGTTCTCCAAAATAGAAATTTTAGCTTTAGCTACATGGGCATCAACATTACTTCATAACACAATACTTTCAAAAGCTCAAATAATTCTTTAACACATGACTCATTGGCAACCTACAACCACCATTATACCTTGTGGGACAGGCCATTGTCGGTATAATGGTCTAAAAAGACTCAACGATTATGAATGAGTCAGGCTCGACGATTAAGAATGAGTCGGATAGAACGTTCCAACAAAAATTCAAAAGTAAAGACTCGACGATTCGAAATGAGTCAAGCTCGACGATTTGGAATGAGCAATTATGAACTTTCCAAGCTGAACAAAACAAACAACAAAATGTAAGATGCCTCATGAGTTTGGTCAAACATTCAAAATAATTCTTATAATCAAATAACCCATCGTAGCAAAAATCATTTCCTTAAAATCACATAACAAAGTACATATGCAAAGGTAATATAAAATCCGTATAACTCATAACTTGACAAAACAAATATGACATCATAAACTAATAATTGTCAAATAAATTACTTGATCATCTTTTAGAGCAAAACCCCTTAGTACAAATCACACATACAATTATAATAAAAACAATCATGTTCAATTATTCATAAAATCCATACTTAGGCATGCCCAATGATATCTTTAATCAAGTTTAATATTCCAAAAAAAATATCATAGTAATTCTTCAAACATATACTTAATAATTAATAATCATAACCCATACATCGAATAATAGTGAAATCACACTTTAACAATCGTAAATAGCTTGAGTTATACTATATCAAAAGCCCAAAATATTTTTAACTTAAACTAACCCTAAAATGGGTATTCAAAGTAGTAGATATTCCAAAATAGGTTAGGGGTTTTGCAAAATAAGTACAGTCCTTATACCGTTGACCATGGCACGGGTCATGGTTAATACTACAGTTATGTTGAACTGATACTGCAGTTGTGTTGAACGGATATTGCAGTTGTGTTGAAAGGAAACTGCAGTTGCGCGAAATAGAGGTCATTTCATTTGTCTGTAAATGCAGTTGTGTTGAACTGATACTGCAGTTGTATTGAACGGATACTGCAGTTGTGTTGAATGGATACTGCAGTTGTGTTGAACGGATGAACGACCTCTGTTTCGCGTAACTGCAGTTTCTTTTTAACACAACTGCAGTATCTTTTCAACACAGCTGCAGTATCCGTTTAACACAACTGCAATATCAGCCATGACTACGGTCCACAATGCATTGTGGACAATGGTCTACCATATAATTTGCGAAATAAGTATAGAAGAGTTAACCACTTACCTAAAACATCAAAATCTTAGCTATTTAGCTCACCCAAATACTCCTTGTCAAAAGCCCTAATATTTTCAAAACATCAATCTTAGGCTCCAATGATAAACCCAACTCAAAAGAGTGAAATATAGAGGTCAAACTTACCTAAAATAGTCCAATAACTTGAGACCTAAGCTTGAAGATGATGGAGATCAAAGCTTAAATAATTTTCCTTCCCTTATCTCTCTAGTCAATTTCCTTACCTTCTTTCAAATGAGGTATTTATTCAAGGCCAAGTGATTCCTTAACCTTTAAGAGTAAGGAAGGGTAATTTGATAATTTTATCTAATGTCAAATTTAAGAAGCTTTGACTTGTTGACTTCATTTAATAAACATACGGATATTAAATAAAAAAAAACTTATCGATTTTGTACAATTGGGTCATTAAACTTAAAAAGTGTGCAATCCAACCATCAAACAAGGAAAATATGTGTAATTAGAATACTTTTTCTAATTTTTTAAAAATCTAATTTAAATTAAAAACATTTCAATATTGACTCCAAGTTAAGTATGGTAGAGGAAAATACAACTTTTAATACATACATGTAAGTAATATAATCGGATTTATCAGAAAATTTTTAAAAGATGTTCCAATTAATTTTGTTTGTTTGAAGGTTCAATTACACACTTTTTAAGTTCAGTGATCCAATTGTACAAAAGTAAGAATTTTAGTGGACATATTTCCCATTTTTATTTATGGAGTAAAAGTAAATTAGTAATAATTCCTAAAATTGTTAAGCCCATTTTGACTGACCACAGGCATTC
>CM008334.1:44782179-44792264 GCA_002525835.2 Ipomoea batatas | reverse complement strand
GTCTTGTGCTCACTTGCAACTACTTTTAGTTGCAAAACATTTGTTGTTGGCTAAGCTTTGTGCATGAATTTTCTTTATCAAATCACTTGAAGCTTGCCAATGAGTGCTAAAATGAATCCCCATGGTTACCCACACCATGGAGGACAATCCTATAGGAACCCTCTACCCCAACCATATCCCTATTACCCCCATTCCACCTATATTTACCCTCCACCCACATACCACTACCCACCTCCATACCCTTACCCATTTCCACACCACCACTTACCACCTCCATATCACTATCCATTTCATACACCCAACCATCACCCATACCCATTTGAAACACCACCTCCACCCTTCCAAGAAAATTACCCTTCACAATACTCCAATCATCAAAATGACTCGTTAAGCTCCAAAGAAATATCCCAAAACATAGAGAGTAAGCTTGTACAGATGATGAAACAACTCGACCCAAGCTATACTCACGAGTCAAATTCCCACCTAAACACCTACTACCCACCTCCATCACAAATTCACCAAGAAAATAATACTACCCATTCCTTTGAAACATCACCCTCTTTCCCATATAAAACCTATACAAATCCTTGTGATTATATCCCACCGGCCACCGATGAAATTGAAATCCTAAAAGCAAAAATAGAAGAATTCACGAGGATGGCCAAGGAGGATACGACTAAACTAAAGGCCGAAATCAAGAGCGAATTGAAAGACTATCTCGCTACCCTCCGGGAGGAAGGACTTCCACTAGAAGAGGTTGAAACGAAGATGTTGTCCATGATGGAGGAGCTCATGAAGATGAATGAGTCCCGAGCCAACTCCACCATCATAGATGACATCCCCACTTTGGAAGCTCATCCAAGGATTGTACAAGAGGTCGAAAACGAGCAAAATGCTAAGGAAGAGGAGAGTTTTGGAGAAATAGAGGATTGTTACGCCCCGGTGCTTGAAGAAGTTTCAATTTTCGAATTGGAAAATCAAAAGGAGGAAGAGATGGAGAGTGAAGATGATGACATTGAGATGGTGTGGGAAGATGAAGAGCCAACATGTGGTAAAATTCCTAATCTTTCTTGTGCTAATATTTTTAAAAATCCTTGTGCTCTTTTTGAAAACACCCTTGTCACTTGTGTGGATAACTCCCCTTGCATTAATATCTCCATCACATGTGATTATGATTGATTTAAATTTCGGGAGGATGATTCCATGAAAAATTTTGATTTATTGACTTATGATTGTAAGGATTCTCTTTTGTTTAATTATGAGTATGATTACTTTAACTTTTTAGAAGATGAATCCTTTGTCTTGGGTGAAAGTGAGTTGATGAGTGAGGGAGATGATGCTTCATTTTACTCATGTGAGAGTGAGAGTAATTTTTGGGAAGATGAAAGAAAGGAGTGTGAGGAAGGGATGATAGAAAATGATGGGATTTTCACGGAAAAAGTTGAGTGGAGAGACTTGACTACATTTGAAAATGAGGAAGGGAGTGAGGAGATATGGTTTGAAACAAATGAGAAGATCTTTAAGGGGATAAGAGATGATGAGGAAAAGGAAGTGAACACCATCCTAGAAGAATTAAGGAGGGTGTTTGAGCTTAAAAATCTTTCATTCATGTATAGTGTTCTTCCTTTATCTTTGTGGGTATTCAAGGATGTTTCCCATCTTGGGACATTCCTTGAAGCAAAGGTTCACGGGACGCTTGGTAAGGTCCCAAAATCTGTGTGCTTCGAAGGATAGAGCACACAACGTCTGGCCAGGAGACGTAAAACCATGGCGCACTTGGGAGGCAGTCCCAACGTTATCCTTAGATTAGAATTTCATTTCTTGTTTACTTTTTATTTTCCTTTATTTATTAGCAATTTTTCTTTTTAGAATAGCCTTGCTTAAGCTAACATTGCAGGTGATTTTGGTGCTAAGCCATGACAAATGAGCTAAACCGAATCAAACATGGAAGGCAAAAGCCAGGAGACGAAGAAGGTGATCAGAACTGCTGACCACGCCTGCTCACACGCGTGGAGCCAGGCGTGGAATCTTTCCAGAGCCGCTCCACGAGGACCACCACGCGTGTGAGTCGCGTGGACAGGTCCTGGGCAGATTCTCGTGCATTATTTTCTTTTCATCCAATTTTTCTAAGTCTCCCAGGTCTGGCCGTGCCAATAATCACAACTTTTAAGCAACTAGCAAAGGGCGAGGAGATGATGAGCCGACATTCTTAAAGAAATAGATGGGCAGTAAGCTGAAGACAAAGCTGTAGACGCATCGTATGGTATATCATTCTAACTTTTCTTCCAATTTTATGAGCATATTTACCTTGGTTCACAAAGGATGAGTCGCATGATTTTGTTATAATGGGTATAGTATTTTTAGAAAATTTATTTGAAGCCCATAGCACACTTTTTAAGTGTGGAAAGATGCTTTAATGCACAATCTTTTAAGACCCTAATCCTTTTTCCTCTGTTCCTTATGGAAACATCGAGGACGATGTTCACTTTTAAGTGTGGAAAAGGATTTATATTTCTTGAAATAGTTGATTAATTGAGTGATAAGGTATAGGAACTAGAGGGCGTGTTATTGCCAATACTATCTAGGAGGGCTCCTAACCTTGTGCCAAATACGAATGTCTTAAATATGCTTTGGAAGTTACACTTTGCACCAATTTGCATAATTGACCCAAAAATTGAAAATTTTTTTATGTGTGCGTGCATGCCTTCACCTTGTATTTTGTTTGGACCTCAGTCAAGGACCACTCGAAGTGGGAGTGTAAACTCCTTGAGTTTTAGAAAGATAAAAATTGCGAAGCCCGGAAATTAAATTAATCTTAGCAGGACATGGGGAAAAAGGAGAGCCTAAGTGAGCTTTGAGTGAAAACAATCCCTAATCCCTAGAAAAAGGCATGAGGGGTTGATATGGTGAAACGTGAATAAAGGCAAAAGGCCACTCCCATAGATAAAATTTGAGGAAAGCCTTCTCGCTAGGAAGTGTTCAACCATAGTCTTCGAATGCTATATCTGGAGTCGGTTGTCCACTTAAAATGTTCCTAAGAGAAGAGAAAATTGAGAGGAGGTGAGCCACCTCGCTAGGATTCGGGCACCCATTGCATTGTCTTCGAAAAAGCATGGATCTCCATGTTGTTAGGAACATAATGTAATAAGTTTTGATGATACCAAATGTAAATCAGAATCCCCTAAGTCTCGGAAAATAGGAATCTATGTAAGTTCGACAAGTAAACTAAGAGCGAAAATATAACCGGGTAACTTTGAGCTCAACTTNTCAATCAATTCATAACAATCACAAGGGAATATAATCCAATTCACAAAACAATTCTAGCCAAGTGATAAGTGTAATTTTTATACATTATTTTATTATATTTTATTTAATAATTTTTATTATATAGTTATATTTTTATGGCTAATTTTATTATTTATTACACTTGTATTTACTTTATATTTATCCAAATACTTATAAATAAATTAATAAAATAATAATGAAGTTTGCAGTTGGGTTAATATTAATAAGTTAGACTAATTTTATTTGAGCTTTAATTTATAAAATTGTGGTATTTAAGTAAAAGCAGAGTTATTTTGTGTCTCAATCGTTGCCCTATGTGCGGCATATGTACAGAAGTTTCAGGGCCAGTTAATAACATCGCGAGAAAGGAGATCGCAGGGCATCTTGTTCGGCCATGGTAGCACAGAAGTTAAGGGAGAAGTAGTTGGAGACTGGGCAATATAGATAGAGGGCTTTTGTGAAGAGGAAAACATCAATTCACTCTGGAGCAATTCCGGTCAGTACAGCTGTGTTTGGTTTCTCAGCGGCGATTTTCCTTTGATTAATTCGGTGGTAGCGATTTTCTTCTGTTCGACAGTATTCCGGGCAGGTCAATCCTACAACAATTGCTGCATGCAATTAATTGTTCAGCGACGAATTCCCTTTGGTGTAGCAGCTCAACAATTTCCTCGGCAACTTATCTCAGTAGCAACACTCTGGTTTCTTCTCTAATTCTTAATTTATTATTAAGTTATTTGCACTGTATGATGTGTTGCTATTTGGAGAATGGATTACGCAATAATTATGATGTTTAGTTGGTAATGTTAAAGCCTCTAAGCATTGTGTTTTTCCAACTTGAGCTATTGTTAGTTGTGAAGTTGTAAATTTGTGCACTAGTTTTCACATGGTCAGCAAATTAATTCAATTTTACAATTCCAATTCTTTGCAACAACATAATCAATTACGACAATTCTTTTTCCCTTTCTTTATTCTTTATTTTTGTCGATTCGTCTTGTGATAACTTTTTGAAAAAATGATGGTGTGTGAACTACTTTCTATTGAACCAATTATGAGATGTTAAATATTTTTCTAGGGATGTGATGAAATTACCATAAAATCTTTGTTTCAATTTAAGTTTAATTTTGCCAACTGAGTTATGTTTTATCCTTTGGTCGTAAATGGTTAATTGATTGTGTTATGGGGTGATCAACTTTAACATGATATAATTAAACTATTTGAGGGAATTTCTAGAGTAGAAATCATGCCTATTAATTCTATGCTCCTAAATTGATTGTCTTATCAGATTGACTATTTGGTTCATAACCCGGGTATTCCGTAAGTTCTTCTAGGCTAAATGGGTTTTAATTATTTGAATAAATGTCTTAAGCATACGAATGATTAAAGCACGTGATTGATTTTGAACGCCCTACGGATTAGTCATATAGCAGTTAGAACGAATCCTTAATTTGGTTGGAAGTTAAACAAATCTGCAAACTAAGTAATGGTAATTGATTCATGTTCCTAGTCTTTTATCCCCTTGTTGCTAATTCGTTTCGTGATTATTCAATTGTTTTTCCTGCCTTCATTTTTCACTTGCAGTTTTATTTGGTTAAGTACACTTTGATTCTCAATTAGCTTTGAACACTTTAAATTATGAATTTAATTGTAAGTTATTAAATTGCATTGTATCAATTCCATGTGGGTTCGACCCTTGCCTTTGCACATTACTACAGTGATTCGTGCACTTGCGAGGGCTTATTAAAATTGCCCATCACCAAGCATGGTCTAGATTGAAAGGCAACAACAATTGAGCTAAGCAATAGAGATTAATGATGAAATTAAAGAGAAAAATACAGGAATTTTACTTAGCTCAAGAGTAATTGTAACACCTCGGCTCGGCTATACCGTACATCCGGAGTAGTTACCGCCACACCTAGGCTGAACTCAATCAAATCCAGATAGAGTTCTCCCTAGATGCACAGGCTGAAGACAAGGAAACTGTTTCATATCGTCATTACCCATCATAACTTCATATTTATATATATTAGCAACAAAAGGGTAGCTATACTAGCTACAAATATGTACGAGAGTTTCTTACGGCCCATTAGAACAAAAGTTTGGGGTATTCCCGACCTTACTAGCTAACTTGGAACTACCATGGCTACAAAAAGGTATTTACACAAAAAGGTCAGCTCTGACTTCTTCCCTGGGACACAACCTACTCTAGTGGGCGGTACACTGGCCGGTATACGTTCCCCAAACAAGGTGCCACTCGCCCTGAAACCAGGTGATATGATCCAGGAAATTACATGGGGTGTTTACCATCATCCACTTGTCAAAACTATCCGGGGGACTAGGGTCCCACAGATAAGGGTAGTGAACAACGAACTCGAGAGGGTCGTTCCCCGCTAAAACCTCGATGGGGTAGAACCCATAACTCGCTTGAATAGCATCAATGAAACTCAATGGACTACTGGGAACAGGAGGACAGAAAGGTACAACTGGTTGAACAGGAGCAGGAGTAGGATCAGGAGCATAAGCCGGAGCTGGAGGGTCAGGAGCGAAGCCGGGAGTATACGGGTCGTCACCCGCTAGATACTGCACATAATCATCGTAATCTATTATGGGGAACATGAACTCTGATAAACCACCAGAGTTCCCTGGGCTGCAAGAGCCCACGCTAGACTGCATCTGATAAGGGACACAATGAAGTGTAGTTAGCACGACGGCTAAGCAAGGAAATCCATTGTCACTCAAAAGTAAACAAAGGTTTTGGAAATATAATAATTTGAAAGCTGTAAGTTTTACCCATGAGTTGAAAATCTACCTGTAACCAGATTATCAACAGTAGAAAGTATAGTAGAGTATATGAGTTGAATCAACATATAAAACTTTTCTCAATTAACGATAATGGCATGACTGCCGCTCAAAATCACTTTTCCATTTTTCAGACAAGTTTGCAAAACTTTTCATTTCCAGGAATTTTCATCATTCTTATCTCAAAAGGGAGTTCAGCAGCACACTTCAGCGCTCAAAATTCGTCACACTTTGTTCTTCAGCATAGTTACGGAGTAACTAAATTTTCATAGTTAAAATTCACTTAGTTTCCCACTGGGTAAGTGTGAGGCCTTTTTGGAGTATTTTCTTAACTCCCTTTCTCCAACCTCGGGCCATGGCATTTAAGCCCTCCCGTAGGTCAATCATCTNTTGTAAAAGGTGGAACAACACCTACATTATGCTTAACACTGCAATTCAATATCATGTTGGAATTTTTAGCTAAAATGGCTATTTTGAGTGAATATTTTGTGGTACAAATATTTGTGGGTCTACTTCCGATTTAGGTGGGGTCAAAGTGGATTCGGGTTTTTCGTATTTGAGACGAAGATATTAATATTTGGTACGCTCAAAATGGGTAATAGGTGAATGAGAAATTGATTCTCAAAGTGAACCTATTTTAGAGAAGTTTAATTTATATTGCTAATTCTGTAGCAAATGCGGAGAATGCGATGTGGATTAGCACCAAGCAAATGCTGATTAATTAGCACCTTAATGTGCTAATTAATTCAGTTTAATGTTAGGAACATCATGTAGTTAAGTTTTGATGATACCAAATGTATTAGAATTCCCCTAAGTCTCGTTATATAGGCAAATGATGTAAGTTCGACAAGTAAACTAAGAGCACGAATACAATCGGGAAAATAAGATTAATCCGGAAAATATTTAAGCTCAAAGTAAACTTAGACGAATACTTTAGAGGTCATCGTGTTGTAAGTTCAGTTCATAAATCAGAAGAAAGCACGAGACATCGCGGGAGGAATAAGGGTCTTCGAGACATCAACTAAGTCTCGAGATATCGACCGCGTTCGAGACGTCGAAGAAGGAATAAGGGTCTTCGAGACATCAACTTCGTCTCGAACCAATTAGAATGATAAAGAGTTCGAGACATCAACTTGATGAAGTATATCAAGTTTGGAGAAGAAAAATATCATGGAGTAAATATACTAAGGCACATTGAGGAAAATGGCAATCAGATTATGTAAATATCAGCCACAACGTGAGAAGGTCTTGAAATGAAATCCACGTAAGATGTCCACTAACAACAGATAAAAAGAACACCCAACCAAGCATGATCTTATTCCCTAAAACAAGGCATAGTGGGAATATAAAAAGGAGTTATCCGTGCCTAAAAGAAAAGCTGATTATGCACTCAAGAAAGTGGGATAAGGAATATTCACTAAAGACAAAAGGCTCAAGTTACAAGACCACCACTTCATGAAACATGCTGAAAGTAAGTAAGACCCATGATAAGCATGGGATCAAGAATTCAAACGGAATAGTTTTCCCTCCAACGGAATTATTCCATTTCTCTCTATAAGAAGACACTTGAAGACAAAACAAAATAAGAGTTCGAACAAGAGAAGAGGTCTGAAAACGCTTAAAGTGAAAAAGGTTGCCACGTACAGAAAAATAGTGCAATAGAGAAAAGTGTCTAAGCTAAGAATATCACTTTGATATTCATAAGCGCGAGAAAAACACTTCTAGTGTTTGAGAGAGTTCTAAGCTTAAAGTCATACATATCCAGAAGGTGATCAAAGCTGTGCTACAAGGAGATATCCAATCGACAAGCTGTTGATCAGATTGGAGATTGAAGATCAACCGTGATCAAACAACCACCTTACTTTGGAGAAAGTAAGAAGAGGCGGAGTAGCGTAAAGGCTGTCTTGTGAAAACCCCGGGAGAGGCGGGGTAGCAGGAAGAGAGCGAAAAACCTAGGTGTAAGGCTTGAGGCTGGCTTGGTGATCAAAGCTCAAGCGCTCGGTAGACTTGAGGCTGGCTCTGTGTTCAAAGCTCAAGTGCTCATCATTGTACTAAAAAGGGAAGTTTTAGTGCAATCCTTCTAGGGAGTTTCTAGAAGAAGAGTGGACGTAGGCAGTGTTGGCCGAACCACTTAAAAATCTCTATTGCACTTACTTTACGCTTTTAATTTTCTCGTTGCATATCTAACCTCTCGAACTGCATTGCATCTATAACCTAACCTCTCGAAAAGATCAAACCTCGTGCTAACTAAAAGGGGATAACATTTCCGCAGCGCATAAACCTTTATCTCTAGCTTGTGATTGGTTAGACTTAAACTTCCTAAGCCTATCACTCACGAGAGGTCGAAAAAGATTTGTAAAATCTTATACAAGTCTATTCACTCCCTGTAACACCCCGTAAATTCGTTCAAGCCTTTCGATCGATAATTAATTCCTTGGGAAATTTAATTATTTTAATTGGGCTAGTTCTTTCAATTTAATACATAGATATATATATATATATATTTCTTGAGCCTAATTTAATTATTCTAATCAAGAGCCCAATTCTTGAATTTATTCTTGTAAGGGATTATATTCAATTTGGATCCTTACAATTCTTGTAATTAAAATATTCTTACATGGCCCAATTTCTTAATAATATATTTGTATAATGTCTTTAAGACATCTTATGGGCTTCTTTATTCTAATATATATATTTAATTGTAAGGGATGAATTCATTAGCCCAACTTATTAATCTTGTACATATTAATTCTTGTAAGTAATATAATATAGGCTTTGAGCCCATCCCATATTAAAGTCTTTCACCCTAATACATTATATGTATTGTAGTATATATATTCAAGATTAAAAATCCCTAAAGGTTTTCACTCCCTCTCCTCCCTACTCTACACTCTCACGCCATTTTCCTCTCCAAAATTCCCCAAATTTGATCATCATTTCTCCTACAAGTTTTCAAGTCAAGATTGCTCCTTTAAGCTTGTTTAGGATTGGGTAAGTGCATCTAGCTAAGAATCTACCTTGCATTTTATGGTTTTGCTAGTCTTTATGCATATTCTTATGTGTTCTCTTTTGGGGTTCTTTGGGTAAAAGATGATCAAGAAGGTGGTGGGGCTTTGTGATCATTGTTGAGGCTTGGCTAGGTGGAAAGAGCTCCTTAAGGTAACCACTATGTCCATCAAAATCTATTTTTACACTCTCATTCTATATGATGTTTTTGGTGTTGGAAATCCTGAAATTTCGTGGTGTTTAGCCCTATTCTTGGTTGTATTTTGTTGGAATTTCTTGATCTTGTGTCTTGATCTTGGCCTATTGTTGTTATGATCATTTGTTAGTTGGATTTCCATATTTTTGGCCTCTAAATAGATGAAATGTTGGTGTATTTTGGATCTGATTATTGCATTCTAGAAGGGTATTTTGTATCTGGGCAGAAACTGTGTTCTGGGAAATGGGTTTGACCTTGCGGAGGTCCAAGGCGGCATAATGTAACCCGCCGAGGAGATCCGCAAGGCCGGAGCTGTAGCCACGGGCGGAGGTGGATGGCCCGTTGAGGGGGACCGTCTCCTCCTTGCGGAGGAGGGCGGCGGAGGAGTGAGCTCCGNCGGCGGAAGGGTGAGTTCCGTTGAGGTGGTCCGCAGAGTCTCTGGGAGTTGGATTCCAGAGGCTGTTCTTGGTTGCTGTTGTCTGTTTGTTTCCCTTTTGTTCTGAATATTGTTGGATTGTTTTGTTGGGTACTTTACCATGATTTTGGAGTATTTATTCATGCCTTTTGTTGGGTATTTATACCATATCTTGGAGTATTGATTCATGTCTTTGGTTTCCCTTTTTGTACTCATGGTTTGTTTATTCTTTGAATTCATTACCTGGAGTTGGTTTGTGTTCATAGTTGAGATGAACACTTTGTTTGGTTGTTTTGGGCTGAGTTTGGAGTATGAGTATGTGGTGGTGGTTTCTTGGTATCTTTTGGAGGTTGATGGGTGAACTAACTGTGCTACTATTGACTATAT
>CM008334.1:44725404-44735408 GCA_002525835.2 Ipomoea batatas | reverse complement strand
TATGTACTAAAATGCATCATTCCAATTCACGTAATATAGATACTAAAATTATCATAATATCCCCACTTAAACATACGCGAATTTCAGTTGGATTAATGAAATCGGACGACGCAGATTAGGCCGCACAACCGCACTAGAGCAACAGACCGCATATATATATATATATATATATATATATATATATATGTATGTATGTATGTATGTATGTATGTATGTATGTATGTATGCATGAGTTAATTCCATTTTTAGTCCTAGATTTATATGTGTCATTCCACTTTTAGTCCTCTTTTATCAAAACAGCCACATTTGGTCCTAGAATTATTGTGGCATGACCATTTTTGGTCCTCCGTCAACAAAATTATTGAAATGTCGTTAAATACAATGGTTTTTCAATCATTTTTATACAAAGTAAGTTGACCCCGCTATATTTTTATGTTTAATTTTTTGAAAAAATCTGTAATTAAATACCGAAATGCCGTAAGAGAAAACTAAGAAATATCAAATTTTTTGGATCATATGAAAACAAGTCCGTAAGAGAAAACTAAGAAATAATCACAACCTTACATTTGGAAAAAATTGAATGCACCAGATCAGATTTTAAAAAAAATGCGGTGGCAGTTTCGTAATTATCACCAACTTTACTATGCAAACGTGAACACTAAAATATGCTATTTAGTATTAACGTCTTGCACATTTCGTGTTAACATATTGCATATTTAGTATTAAAAGTTTGTACTTGCAAAAATGTGAAAGTACATTGCAATTAGGGTTTCAAATTTAGAGTTTTTAAGACTGAATTTTTTATTTTATTTGGTCCATTTGTTCACTTTTTACTGATTAAGGTTTAACATTTACAGTTTAGATTTAAAATTTAGTTTTTTTTTTTTGTTGATTTTATAGAGTTTACCATTTTTGCATATTTAGTTGTTAAAGATTGCATATTAAGAGTTAAGGGGTCGTTTACTTCATTTTTCTGTTTTTCCATTTCCAATTTTCCATTTCTCCAGTTTTCCATTTTTCCTTTTCCATTTCTCCAGTTTTCCATTTTTCCAGTTTTCCAATTTTCCTTCTCCATTTCTCCAAATTTTTCATTTCGTTAGTTTTAGTACATAATTTGATTACAAAACAAAATACTCAAAACTTCATTAAATACAATCATCTCATATAACATTTGTATATTTATACAACAAAGATAATAATAATAATAATAATAACAACGACAACAACAACAACAATAATAATAAAGATAATAATAATAATAATAACAACAACAACAACAATAGTAATAATAATAATAATAATAATAATAATAATAATGATAATAATAACAATAATAACAACAACAATAATAAAATAATAATAATAATAATATTATTATTATTGTTGTTATTATTATTATTATTAACAACAACAATAATAATAAAGATAATAATAACAACAACAACAACAACAATAATAATAATAATAATAATAATAATAATAATAATAATAAAAGAAATTAGCTTAAGAAGAAGAAAAGGAAAAGAATAGGATAATAAAGACACATGGCTACATGAAGAAAGAAAAGAAATTAGCCTAACAGGTTTCGAACCTGGGACCTCTGGGGCAGCAAAGCATGCGTGCAGGAAGAAGAAAACAAGATATTAGCTTAAGAAAGCCACGCCTAGCGAGTTTCAAACCTTGGACCTCCGGGTGTGCGAAGTACTGTTCACCCGTTCGTTTTCCATTTGGAAGAATGGAGAGATCCATTTTGCTTCTCTCCAAATTTGTATAGAAATGGAAGAATGGAGATGGAAAGTTATTTTAGAGAATTGGTTTTAGTAAACAAGTTTTCCATTTTCCATTTTTCCACTTTCTCATTTCTCCAATTTTTTGGAAAATCTTCCATTTTTCCAAGTTGCACAATGGAGTTGATGATAATTACGAAACTGCCACCGCATCTTTTTTAAAAATATCTAATTAGATTCGTCAATTTTTTACATATATAAAATAAATTTGAGATTGGTTCTTATTTCTCTCATATGGAAGTGTTCTCACAGGATCCATAGCCTATATGAGTGTGTGTGTGTGTGTGACAGAGAGAGGGGGGTGAGAACCACATGCCCAAGAGATGAATGAGAACACATTGCAGCCATTCATCTGTCTAGATCTAATGGATTTAAAACACTATTTTTTAAAAAAAAAAAATATTGTGGTATTTTTGTAAATAATTTAATTTTGAAGCGCAATTAAATTATGTTAAAAGTGCAAGTAAAATGTATTAAGAGTGCAAATAAATGTATTAAAAGTGTAACAAATATTATGCATCGAGCAACAATGTTAAGTGCACATAATGTTATAATTAGTTACACCAAACGTTACATTAAATGCATTAGTGTGAAAGACGTTATCATTGAGTGCACCAATTACTTTCACTTGTGTAACTGGTTGCACTTTAAGTGATTTTACTGGCACATTATACTCGCACACTTGCAAATGTTGCACTTTTAACACAAATTATTTATACACAAAGTTTTAGTTATTTACAAAATATCACCGCATGCATTTGTTATAAACTACACCATATCCGTTAGATTTAACACAAATCATTTTCACTGAACGCGCCACTATATACAAACACACACACTCACATACACACGAATGCACACAATCCACTCCAAGATAGATTGTGTGCATTCATATAGTATATTGTGTGCATTTATGTAGTGGTTGGTACGTTCTCACCTAAAAAGAATGGGAGAAAATACGATGACATTTTGATAATTTCATTGATATGTTGGTACATTTGGATATGCTTGGTAATGCTTTGAATCTAATGCACCATCAAGTATTCCCATGTGCACCATAGAACAGTCCTTAGTGCACCACTCATCGAGAGTGTCAAACCCGTTAGTTAGAAGGTATATCAATGGGTTCCATCTTTACTACGACTTTTATCACAAGAGGGTCACTCTTTATTTTAATATGAAAATTATTATGACATGATTTTTATTATTCGATTATAATACTCATATTTACTACTACTTTAATCACAAATTAAAGATAATCGTTTTGATTATATTGTATATTAATTAACTTTCAAATGTCATATAGTGAGTCTCCCAAATGGGAGGTTATAAGAGCAAGCTTTAGTGGAGGCATTATTGACTTTTTGTGCTTCAACAAGTAGAAAAAGTATAGATGAACAGATACTACAATGTAATAGAGTCAATAATATTAAAAAAAAAATCATATTTAAATATTATATTAATTATTTACTTGTTTTAATTTTTCATATTGGGCATTAATTTTTATTTTTTTTAAATCAAAAGCAACTTATATTAAATCATCAAAATGAACTAAAATACAATCAGGTGGATAAAAGTCCCACACTCGGAGAACAGAAGAAGAAACAGGCGCCCGTGAGTTACATGATTCGCTGAGCTCCTGACATGGCGAACGAAGATGTTCCCAATTTCCCTAGCAATAACACCACAATACTTAATATTAAGACTGACATAAGAGGAATCGCGAAAAGCAGAATTAAAATTGTTACAAAGATTGAAGCAATCAGATTCCACGATGATGTTATTTATATTACTGACTCTTGATCCAGTTGAGAGCTTCCTTCAAGGTCATTGCTTCAGTGAGATAAGGATCTTTATTACGGAACAAATGCCCTCCATAAGCTGCTATGAATAAACCTGCATGATCACGTAACACAGCTCCAAAACCAGACAAACTACCAGCCAAGGATGCGTCAACTAACAATGCATTTTAAATAACCGGCCGGGGGAGCACACCAAATATTTGGTGCAGTACTGGGAGCATCAGATAACGAAACAGGAGATAGAACATAAGCTTGAGACCAAGAACTGACAGAATTATCCACATTCCTCTTTAGATCATCCAAACTCCAAACTTTGGCATTCCATAGTACGTATATACGAGTCGTCCCAACTCCCAATGAGCTAGCCAAGGACAATCCCACACAAGAGTCTCATTTCCATCTCCAGTTCTACGGGCTGGGCAATACCCTCACGAAGAACATTTTTCCCAACAAAGCTCTCCCAGAACATTAATATTATAAGTGTTGCAATTTGCAAAGCTCTCTCTTCTTAAATTCCCAGCAAATCAGGAAATACTTTTTTTTTTTTTTTAACTCCAGAAGAGTTTGTAAAAATCAAAATAGTGTGTTTTACATAACAGTTTGCTTGGTCAGAGGGGATTAGAATTCCACTTCTACCTAATTCTCACCAATTAAAATTTTTCGTAGTTGGTGGGATTTTTTTGAAAGAAACCTAGTTGATGGGATTAATTGTACTTTTATGAATAATTCGAAGGTTTATTTACCTTTCTCGCAAAAATAATAATGGCCATGTTTGGTAAATAATCAGCCTATCAGCCAATTTTGGCTTATTTGACTAATATTAGTTGTTTGGTTAATAAGCTTTTCGTAACTCAAAATGCTAAAATTCAAAAGGCTACTCAAAGCAGCCTTTTCAATTAGCTTTTTCAGAAAAGAAATTATACCAAATAGCTATCAGCTAATAGCTAATTTATCAAACAACTTTCTACAATCAGCCAATATTATCAACAAATCATACCTTCTAACCTAAACAGCCAACCCAATCAGCCAACAGCCATTTACCAAACAAGGCCAATATATACTATTTATAACGTAATATACCACTCAATAGGTTTAGAACTACTAGGGGAATATTTTTTTTTCGGCGAGAAATTGACGGAAAATATGTCAATTTTTTTTAATTGTCAAAAAATCCACCGGTTTTTGTTTTTCGGCGCCGGAAGGACCATTTTTGCAACAAAAACAATAGTCATGGACCAAAATTGCAAAGTTTGAAAGTCGTGGACCAATCCTGCAAGTGCCACTATAGTCGTGGGACTAAAAATGCAAAAAACTCCAACAATGATATACAATTGAGTATCGACAAAAACTGGTTTTCTCAATAATAACAATTTAAATGTATTAACTGAAATTGTGCAGTATTTGTTCATAACTACTTTCACTGAAGCTCGAACCCACAACCTCCCTTATAAAAAAAACAACTTGGTCCCACTGGACCACAAAGTCCTTAGCAAAGTCTTAAAAATTATATTAGGAAAAGTATTATAATTACCATAGTAAGATTGATACTCCATCTGTCTCATTTTACCTGTCCTTTTTACTATTCATTGGTCAAACTAACTCTTTTTTCATTACTTATTTTCTTTAGTAATTTTTAATTATTTTTAAATTTGATTTTTTGTGTTTAATAGTACTTTTAATGTAGTTTCTAAATATATAAATTTTATATACTAATACTAAATTTAATATTATGAAAAATTGAATTAAAAATAACTTCAGTCAAGCCTCGTTAACCGAATCAGACAAACAAAATGAGACGGAGGTAGTATTATTTTAAGTAACAAAAATATATTATAATCAAATGAAAGGAATCTCTATATTTAATTACCATAGTAAGATTAAAGTGTTAAATACATGTTGGTACATAATAATATGTGTGTGCTTAATTTCGTTTAATATAGACATAATATGTGTATATTTTATTTTCTTTAATTATGTCCGAGTATGTGTATGTTTAATTTTCTTTAATTATGAATAATATGTGTATGTTTAATTTCGTTTAATTATAGATATAAAATGTGTATATTTAATTTTCTATATCTATAATTATGTCCGAATATGTGTATGTTTAATTTTCTCTAATTATTCCATAATACGTGTATGCGTGCATTTTTAAAATATAAATATTTATGAGTACACATTTTGTTAATTTAATAATTTTATTTTAAATTATATTTTATATTTTATTAATTGTAATTAAGAAAATTACATTTACAAATTAAAAATTTTTAATTTTTTAACTTTATATGGACTAATGTAGTCCCTAACTATATTACATATTTAGACAAATTTTAAATATTTTTGAATTTTTAATAAAGAGTATGAGTTTAGACATATTTTAAAATAATTTTTTTTATTAAGTAACCATTGTAGTAATTAACGTGTATAATTGTGCTAGTAATCACAATTCTATTAAAAAAAATGTGTATATATTTTCATATTGTACAAAACACTATAAATATAATACTACGTATATGTCTACATAAATGGATAAAAAGAGAAATTGATAAAAAAAATTATAATATAGATATTGATAAATATTATACAATTTTTTTCCTTGCATGGAAAAACATTATTATTTAAAAATTTTACATTGATATTTGAGTTTTGTTTCAAATTCTACTTTGGTGATGTTTTAAACTTTGAGTAACACTTGTGAGACCGTCTCACGGGTCTCAATTCGTAAGACGGGTTAGAATAGATCAAATATTTGATTAATAGGTCGGATCTTTGACATCATTAATTAAAGATCCGACCTGTGACCATGAGAGTATGAGACGGTCACATACAAGTTTTTGCCTTAAACTTTTGTTTGTTATCATAAATAGTAATAGATGTCTGGAAACTATTTAAATTTATTTTTAAATATTTTCCAACCCATAAATGTAGTGCAATCAAAACATATCTAGATCATCATTTAAATAATACATCCACAATAGACTTTGTGGTTCAATATTTGTAGATCTATGATGTGTTTTTAACTAATTTATTGCAATTTTATTTCTTTTAGTTCTATTATCTCTTATTCTTCTTCATTTTAAATTGATAGATCTCGAGATGATGCATCATTATCAAATATGTCAATTTCAATTAATTTAATAACATTATATTTAAATGTGAGACATTTACCCAATAAGATTTTTTTTTTTTCAAACTCCGCAAATGTAAGTTAGTTCAATTAGTTCATTTTTATGTTAGTTTTTATTCAGTTATGTTATTAGCGTAAATTATTTTTTTTGGGATCATAATATTTAAATAATAACTATTATTTTAGATTTGTAAATTTTTATAATTTATGGTGTTTTATAAAATGTGTGTACATCATTTGTACTACAAAATGATGCAATAATACTTATATTTGTTATTAGCAGAATGTTAAAATCATAATAATGATATGTTTTAATTTTCACATTTTTAAACTTTGAAAACCAACACCATTTATGTAGGAAGAAATTTATATATAGTAGTAATAATATTGTAGTTATTTTTAAAAGTTAGATGAAGAAATTGACATGCAACAAATTTGTTTGGGTGAACTTTTGACATGCAACAATGATTCAATATGTACATATGTATTATAGTTATTATTTTCTCTTTTTAGCAATATATATATATATATATATATATATATATATATTTTATTTATTTATGAATCAAATTAAATTATTTTAATTTTAACAATTTTAATTAAAATTCAAAAAATAAAACAAATGAAATTAAAAATATCTATAATACAAAAATACTAAATTGAATAGAAGATTTCAATTTTATCTTATTAGAATAAATTAAATTTGACATATCTATTTTGATTTAGAATCTTTTTTATTTTAATAGAATATATATTTTTCTTTTTTTATAAATTCTATTACCATTAAATTACCATATTATTTTAATAAGATAAAATTGAAATCTTCTATTCAATTTAGTATTTTTTTTATAATATATATTTTTAATTTCATTTGTTTTATTTTTTAAATTTTAATTAAAAAATGTTAAAATTAAAATAATAATTATCATGAGAAGAATTTAATTACGTATATTAACATAATATAGTAATTTTTCAATACTATAATATACATCATATAGTAATTTGATTGTTGGAATTTTTTTTTGAATATTATCATGAGAGGAATTTAATTGCGTACATTAACATAATATAGTAATATTTTTTTAATACTATAATATACATCATATAGTAATTTGATTGTTGAATTTATTTTTTTTGAATATTATCATGAGAGAAATTTAATTACGTACATTAGCATAATATAGTAATTTTATTTAATACTATAATATACATCATATAGTAATTTGATTGTTTACGAATATAAAATAAAAAAATACGCAAGATTAAAATATTTTGAACCATTATTGAATTGCATGGTATATTATCATGAGAGGAATTTAATTACGTACATTAACATAATATTGTAATATTTTTTAATATATATATATATATATATATATATATATATATATAGATTACGGAGTATTATTATTATTATGAGAAAATTGCATCTTTGGTCCCTAAGCTATACCCAAAGTAACGACTCAATCCCTAAGTTATGGTCGTATCCGAGTTTAGTCCCTCAGTTATGAACGAAGTGGTGCATTTGGTCCTCGACCGTTAAATTTGACGAAAAAAATTAAATGAAAATTTTAAAAATATTTAAAATATGAGGGATAAAGTAAGAAATTCACATTTTATTCTCTTTATTATATCAAAACCACTTTCACAACATTATTTTCACTTATTATCCTCTTATTTCAAGGTTCTTCAATTCTAAAAGTATTTTAATAATTTTAGTATGACTTGATATGAATCTAACTCTCGTATAATAAACTCAAGACTTAGCGCAAACAAATAAACACTTGATCAGTGTCTTTAGGAGTGCGAAACATAACATCTTAACAATTTTTTATTTTCTTTACCAAGCAACAAATGCAATCAAACCATAACTTTTGAGATTTTTAGTATGTCAAATAATTATTCGACATACTAAAAATCTCAAAAAGATTAAAAAAAAAAAAAACAGAACACTAGAGAAGAAGAAACTCTTCGTCTTCGACCATGGTTTCTTCGTCACTGTGGCTGGAGATGAAAAAACCATAGCCAGAGATAAAAAGTTTCTTTTGTCTCTAGCCTTTTTTTTTTAAACAAATATTTTTAATTTCTTTTTTAAAAAATTTAAATTTGAGGTGGTGAAATTTGTAAATTTGACAAATTGCATGAAATTTGTTAATATAGGGATCTAATTATAATTTTTTTAAAGATTTAGTGGCCTAATTGTATTATCGTATTTAATTTGATAACCTATTTAACAATTATTTTCAATTTTTTGAGTATTATTAACTTCCATATAAAATAACTAGATCAGAAGGTTATTGACACTGAATTACAGCTCATTTCATTCTTCATTCCTTATTTCTAACCAAATGCCTAGATAATCTTTATACACTTAAATAAATAAAGGGTTGTCACCTAAAGGGTCGTTTGGTTCACGGAATATCAGATTACCTTAGGAAATGTTAGATTGCTGGGAATGTTGAATTTCTGGGAATGTTAAAATCCTGTGTTTGGTTAAAACTGAGATATGTAATATAAAGATGTTTGGTTGAAGGGTTGTTTTTTATGTTATAATAGTTATTTTACTTTAATACCCTCAACATTTTTCATGCATTTCAATATATGAAGTTCAAAAATTTTGTATTAACTTTTACTGCAAAAGAATCAAATCCTATATTAACTTTCACTGCAAAAAAAAAAAAAATTATATTAACTTTCACTGCAATACTGAGTACGTATATGATGCATTTCAATTTTGTATTAACTTTTACTGCAAAAGAACTAATTCTTATATTAAACAGAATTGGAATTAGTAAGAATGTAAAAAATAATTACTCATTAAAAGATAATCTTACAATTACCTAGAAGTGAATGGTAGAGTATGTAAAAAAACAAGATAATCTTACATTACTTAAGAAAATCAAGGGAATCACATTCTCTTCAAAACAAGAAAAAAATTTATGTGGAGGTTAAATCTTATTCTAGGAGAGGAGAATGTTACATAACTTCAATCAACGAGCTAAAATAACCCACCGAACCAAAGTGAAACCCTAAGTAACACATTTCAAATACTCATCCCACCGGAAACCAAATCGCGCAGAATCCGACAGAGGCGCAGCCGCGCTGACTTGCCTTCCTTCCTTCCTCCACGCTTCTCACTCTCACCGCGGCAAGCCGGCACCGCCTACTTATAAACCATTCAACCCTAATCCCCAATTTGGCAAATCAAAAATCTCTTGCTTCGGTGTTCCTGCAGGCTGCGGCTGCTCCCTGCGACTTGCGAGACTCCGACAGCCGACGAGCGGTTCT
>CM008334.1:44697623-44709312 GCA_002525835.2 Ipomoea batatas | reverse complement strand
TCCGGCGATCTTCCGGCGAAGTTTCGACAAACAAAACAAAACCATCCACCACTGGCGACCGTGACGATCGCTGGTGGCGTCCTGCAGCGGAGATGGTGACCAACTGATCGCCATCTCTGTTACCGGGGATGGCGACCAGTTGGTCGCCATCTCCAGTACACGGAGATGGCGAGCCGGACGGTCGCCGGTGGTGGATGGTTTTGTTTTGTTCGCCGAAACTTCGTCAGAGTTGGCCGGAATTTTTGTTAACCTGCAATTATAGGTCACAAATAGGTTAAAGGGTATATTTCCTCCAAAATAACAAGTTCAATGGCATAATTGGATCTTTTTAAAGTTCGAGGGCCTAATTGCACAATTGATTATAGTTTGAGGGTCTGTTTGACCCTTATCCCTATTAAAAATAGCAATAGTTATGCATCTGTGCATTATGGGTGTGGGTGAGTGCACATTTTGTGTTTGAAATGTGCATATATGTTTTCCTGATTTTGCTTCAGCTTTGTGTACATGCTTAACACTCATGTGAAAAATGCACAAATATGTCCTCATATGTGCACACGACCAATTACTAGGTTATTGAAAAATTGCAATGCACACAACTCATACCACAATTGCGCAAAACAACTAACCAAAACCCAGAACTTCTTACCCACGAGATGCACAATGATGAAACAAGAAGGAAAAACTACTTTTAAAAAATACTATTTTAAAATTATTTTTTACTAAATCAAGTGAACTAACCAAATACAAAAACTTATTCTGATTTTAGGAGATTTAATTATAATAGAACTGCAGTTGTGGAAGCTTTCAATATTCAACGTTATTTTAAGCTGTGTTTTTTATATTAAAAATAGTACTCCCTCCGTCCCTAATTGTGTGTCTTATTTACTTTTTGCACGGATTTTAATGTAACATAACAAATGATACTAACTTTCAAATTTTGCCCTTCAAAAGTAGGTGTAATTTGTACAAAGTACAATTGTACTTGTCTCATTAATGGTCTAAAAAGTTGAAAAGTCAAAAGGGTAAATTGGGAAATGTAGAATGATAGTTATGTTCAATTTTAGAAAGATGATATTATTTTGGGACAAACTAAAAAGGAAAGTAAGACAGGTAAAATGGGACGGAGGGAGTAATAGTTATGCATCTGTGGATTATGGGCGTGGGTGAGTGCACATTTCGTGTTTGAAATGTGCATATATGTTTTCTTGATTTTGCTTCAATTATGTGTACATGTTCAACACTCACGTGAAAAATGCACAAACATGTCCTCATATGTGCACACGATCAACTACTAGGTTATTGAAAAAATACACTGCACAAACTCATACCACAGTTGCACAAAACAACTAACCAAAACCCAAAACTTCTTACCCAAGAGATGCACAATGAAGAAACGCACACACCTAAGCTCATAGATGCGCATACCCACTAACAATAAATACAGAACACACATTGTGGACAATACAATAAATGCAAAGAATGTAACTCACAAATGCACACACACTTCAATTGGGGTTTAAACCTGTGACCTCTCACTTGAGAGATCCACAATTATACCACTTGACCACAAGGTCTTTTACTATTTGTTTTATTTAGTTGTTGGTTCTTAGTTTTAAATGTTTTAGATTTAAAAATTTTAGTTTTTTCATTTGTTTAAAAAAAAAAAGTTTTTCATTGAAAATAATATTTAAACCTTCAACTCGGTTGAGACTCAAACTTGTGATCTTCTATGATAAATATCATCAAAATATCTATTGTTATTACATGAACCTAGGTTCATGTTCACAATTTTAGTTATTAGGACTCTTAAATATACATTACTTCTAGTGTTACTATAACTCTGTATCATTATATATTTATTCCTATCTAATATGTATACGTTTGACACTCTCAGATAATACAAACCTAATCTGGTATCATCGCTAGGTTTTCCATGGCCGCCGCCAATGACAATTCTGCCGCTGTTTCTTCCGAGCGGACTATTTCTGATGCGGTGGTTCCTTCGGTACCGATCTCGTTATCGTCGGCTCATCACTTTGTGAGTATCAAACTCACAAGCCGTAATTTTGTGTTCTAGAGAGCTCAACTCGTTCCGTTTTTGCGGGGTCAGAACCTCATGGACTTCGTCGACGGCACCATTCCATGCCCTGCTGCTACGCTTCCCCTTCCCGCTGATGAGGCGTCGTCCACCGCCGTTCGTCCTCCCAACCCAGCGTATCATGCTTGGATTCAGCAAGACCAGGGGATTCTCTCCATGATTATTTCCTCTTTGAGTGAGGAAGTGTTGCCGCTTGTGCTTGGTCGACACACGTCCATGGCGGCATGGCGTTCCATCGAGCTAGTGTAAGCGTTAACTTCGTGTGCACGGACTGTTCATCTCCTTACGCAGTTGTAGACCATTTAGCAGGGAGACGCCTCGGTTGCGGATTACCTTGGCCGAGTGAAGGTCGTTCTTGAAGACTTGGTGCTCGCCGGCCGACCGGTGTCTGATGATGAGCAGAACATCTATGTGTTGGGCTCCCAGGAATTTGCTCACGCTAGTGAGTGCTCGCTAGTGGTTGGGGTGCTGCCGGTGTTGCTAACCTCGCTCGGTGAGGTTCTGGTTTCGGCCGTGGTGGCCGGCGTGGTGGCCAGCAGTGGCGCGGTGGTGGACAGCAGGCGGCTGCTGGTTCGGCGTCGCAATTCCGGCAGAATTGGCGAGGACAATAGCGTCGTGGTGGTGGTCAGTTTGTGCGTGGCAGTGGTCAGCCGCGTACCCGAGGTGGCGACGCGGTTCGGTGTCAAATTTGTGACATTTCGGGTTACTCTGCAGTGATGTGCTACCGTCGCTATTCTGATGTTCGCATGCTAATATGGCTTATCAGGATACTTCCTCGGGTGTGTCGTTGAATTCTCAGACTTGGTTCTCTAACACTAGCGCCACGGATCATGCTACTCCGAATGGTGGTGTTCTTACTGCTGTTGATGACTATACTGGTGGTGACTCCCTGCGTGTTGGTGATGGTAAGGCCTTGCCTATTTCTAGTATTGGCTATACATCGATTTCTACTCCTTTTCGTTCGTTTAGTATGTCTCGTGTTCTTCACGTTCCTGGGTTATTTGCCTCTTTACTTTCGTTCAGAAATTTGCCTCTACGAATAATGTGTTTTTTTAATTTTATCCTTCGTTATTGTTGTGAAGGATATCCGCACCAAGGCGGTGCTCCTACGGGGTAAGAGTTCGGGTGGAGTCGCGTGTTTATCTGTTGGTTTATGTTGATGACATTCTCATCATGGGGGGTGATTCTTCTTTGGTGTCTTTGCTTATCTCTAAGTTATCTGTTGCTTTCAAGATTCGTGATTTAGGTGCTCCTGGTTTTTTTCTTGGCATTGAGACTGTGCCTTTATTCCGATGTAATCTGTATACGTTTGACACTCTCAGATAATACAAACCTAATCTTAATACGCTATGTTCACAATTTTAGAGTACTATATTCACAATTTTAGAACTTTATGTTCACGGTTTTTCAACTCTATATTCACAATTATTGAACTTTATATTCATAATTTTTGAACCTCTATATTCACAATTACAGAACTTTATGTTTCACAATTTCATAACTATATGTTCACAATTTCAAAACTCTATATTCACAATTTCATAACTCTGTATTCAATAGTATAACACAATTTTAGAATCTATATAACAAAAATTTATGAATATAAATTTCAAAAATTGTGAATAGTGAGTAATGTAATATTGTATATTGAGATTTAAAACTGTGAATATAGAGTTAATTTTGAACATAGAGTTCTAAAATTCTGAACATGGAATTGAATCTGTTAGGAGTCTTATGTAGTTGTAGTTCATTAGGACTCTATTGTCTACTTTGATATATTGTATACACACTTTGTTTACTGATGAATGACAGATAACATATTCTCATCTGGTATCAGTAGTCTACGGTAAACTTTCATGGCCGCTAACAACTCTCGTGATGGCTCTGTCGAGGCTTTCTCGGAACGGACTGTCTCTGATGCGGCCATTCCCCCATTGCCGGCTCCTGCGTCCTTGTCGTCTGCGCACCATTACGTCTCACTGAAGCTCTCCTCGCGTAATTATTTATTTTGGAGGGCTCAGATGGTGCCTGTTCTCCGTGGTCAGGGACTGCTAGGTTTTGTTGACGGATCAATTCCTTGCCCGATCACGCCTCCTGCTCCGGTTGTCGTCTGCTTCTGCTGCGTCCGCGTCTGCTTCTGGTTCTGCGAAGCCGGCGTCTGTTGCCTTGTGGATTCGCCAAGATCAAGCCGTGTTGTCGCTGTTGATCTCTTCGCTGTCGGACGATGTTCTTCATCATGCTCTCGGCAAGGCGACTTCCCGTCAGCTTTGGGAAGCCATTGAATACTCCATGGGCGCCGCAACGAGGGCTCGGGCGTTGAGCCTTCTTGGACAGTTGTAGACGTTGCGGCAAGGTGACGCGTCGGTGGCGGATTACCTGGCTCGGGCTCGGCTTCTTGTTGAGGATCTCTCCCTCGCCGGTCGCTCCGTGTCGTTGGACGACCAAAATCTGTACGTGTTCCGGGGACTCCGGCCAGAATATCGCCCTCTTGTGGCTGGGATGACTCGCGGCGCACCGGTGACTCTCCTGGAGCTTTCTGATTATCTCAGCAGTCAGGAGTTTATTTTTGCGGAGGATTTTGCGGAGGTTTCTCCTCCGACAGCCATGGTGGCGCGACGTGGTGGTGGTCATTCCGGCTCCTCGTACTTGCTGCAGCAGTTCTCGAACCAGCAGCCGCAGTACACGAATCACCAGCAGCAGCAGTCTGCTTCCCGCGGTGGTGGCGCCCGTTCTCGGAATCGTGGTCGTGGCCGTGGCAGAAGCCGTGGAGGCGGTGCGGTGGTTCGCTATCAGCTATGTGATGCGGCTGGGCATACTGCCCTCACCTGCTTCCGGTTTCGGCCAGCAACTACTGGTTCGCAGGCTCATGTTGCGCTTTCTTCTGACGGGGTTGAGTCTCTTGCTTCGCATCACTGGCTTCCGGATACGGGAGCTTCAAATCATGCCACTCCGGATTCATCCCTTATGACCACTACTGTTGACTACGGTGGTTCGGACACCTTACGGGTTGGCAATGGCACAGGTATGCCCATAGTTAGTATTGGTTCAGCTTTGGTAGCCACTCCTAGTCGTGTTTTTCGTTTATCAGATATATTGCATGTTCCTGGTCTATCTGCACCTTTGTTGTCTGTTCAGAAATTTGCACGAGATAATGACGTTTATTTTGAATTTTATTCTAATTCTTTTGTTGTTAAGGATCGTACCACCAAGGTGCCTCTATATAAGGGTCGTGCTTCGGGTGGTCTTTACTCGTGGCCTGTTACTTTGCGTCGTGGTCCTGCAGCCCTGGTTGCTCGTGTGTCGTCCTCGGTCTGGCATCACAGACTTGGTCATCCGCATGTTCGAGTTTTACGTCAAATTCTGGATAATTGTTCACTTAGTTCTAGTACTATTAGTAGTTTGTCTTCATTATGTGCAGCTTGTCAGTTAGGAAAATCATCTAGATTTCCTTTACCTCGTGTTCAATCTACTTCTACTCGTATTTTAGAGTTGATATATACTGATATTTGGGGCCCTGCGCCATGTCTTTCATCTATTGGTAATAAATATTTTGTTCTTTTCGTGGATGATTTTAGTCGTTATATCTGGTTCTACCCTATGCGTGCCAAAACTGATTTGTATGCCATTTTTGAGAGTTTTCGGTCTTAAGTAGAACGCTCATTCAATTGCAAAATTTTGTCTATTCAATCTGATCTTGGGGGGGATATAAAAAGTTGCATACTCGTTTGTCTGCTCTTGGCATTGTTCATAGGCAGTCTTGTGCCTACACACATGAGCATAATGGTAAGGTTGAGCGTCGTCATCGTCATGTTGTTGAGACTGGGCTCGCTTTAATGGCCCAGGCCTCGGTTCCTCCTCGCTTCTGGGATTATGCGTTTGAAACCGCTGTTTACTTAATTAATAAAATGCCTACTCGTGTATTGCACGATGACACTCCTCATTTTCGTGTTCATCGCTCTCCTCCTTCTTATTCGTTGTTACGTGTTTTTGGGTGCTTGTGTTTTCCGTTGTTGCGTCCTTACAATCGGAATAAGTTACAGTTTCGGTCAGCCCCGTGTGTGTTTCTTGGTTATCCTCCTTCTTTCCGTGGTTATCGTTGTCTTGATTTAAATACTAACCGGGTATTTATCTGTCGCCATGTGCGATTTGATGAAACTGCTTATCCTTTTGCCTCAGCTGTGACTGTGCAGGCTCCTGTTTCTTCAATTCCCGGGTCGTGGGCTGTTGGTCGTGTTGATGTTGGTTTGCCTTCTGCGCCTTCTGTGGCACCGCCTCCTGAGGTTTCCACCTCTCGCACAGTGACTGGTTCAGACTCGCCTGGTGTTGCTGTGGCTCAATCTCTGCCGGCTAGGGGTCGGCGTGTTAAGCGTCCACAGGTTCGGACTCATGCTATGGCCTTGCGGAGTGCTACACCGACTCGGGCTCGCCAGGTGGCTTTGGTTTCTCAGGTCGTTCCGGTGGAACCCTTTTATCCAGAGTGGCGAGAGGCGATGGATCTTGAGTTCAATGCACTGCTGCAAAATCAGACCTGGAGATTAGTTCCGTTTCAATCCGGAATGAATGTTGTTGGCTGCAAGTGGGTCTTCCGTGTCAAACGGAAGGCTGATGGGTCTGTTGAGCGGTACAAGGCTCACTTGGTGGCAAAAGGGTTCAATCAGGTGGCTGGTCAGGATTTCTTTGAGACCTTTAGCCCGGTGGTCAAGCCTACTACGGTTCGGTTGCTACTCTCTCTAGCTGTTTCCCGAGGTTGGCATATTCGGCAATTGGACGTTCACAATGCGTTCCTTAATGGCTCTTTGGCTGAGACGGTTTTTATGCGCCAACCACCGGGATATGAGGATAAGGATGCTCCGGGGAATGTGTGTCTTCTTCAGCGCTCGCTCTATGGGCTCAAGCAAGCCCCTCGTGCTTGGTTTGATAGGTTACACTCTTATCTTCTTTCTGTGGGATTTTGTCCATCTAAAACTGACGTGTCACTGTTTGTTTATTCTGTTGGCTCTGTTCGTCTGTTTCTGCTTGTATATGTGGACGGTATCCTTGTCATGGGTTCTGATCTTGCTTCGGTCACTGGCTTGGTTGCTAAAATGGGCTCGGAATTTAAGATTCGGGACATGGGTTCTCCGTCATTCTTTCTGGGTATTGAAACTATTTCAGTTGATGGAGGTCTGCTTCTGTCCCAACAGCGGTATATGGCTGACATCTTGAAGCGGGCTGGTATGATTGATTGCAAGGCGTTGGTTACTCCTGTTGCTTTAAATCAGTCCACAGCTGATGAAGTCTCTCCTTATTCGGATCCGACCCAGTACCGCAGTCTCGCTGGGGCTCTTCAGTACCTTACAGTGACTCGGCCAGACTTTTCGTTTGCGGTTAATAAGCTCTGTCAGCACATGCAAGCGCCTACTACTGAGCATTGGGCGATGCTCAAACGTGTTCTTCGGTATGTGAAAGGGACTCTGCATTTTGGCTTACGTATTTGTTGCTCTCCTTCAAACACTATTCATGCTTTCTCAGATTCTGATTGGGCTGGTGATCCGGGTGATCGGAAGTCCACGAGTGGTTTTGCGGTTTTCTTGGGCCGTAATCTGGTTTCTTGGGTCTGTCGGAAGCAGCGTACTGTGGCGCGTTCTTCCACTAAAGCTGAATACAAAGCCTTGGCTGATGTTGCAGCAGAGGTTACGTGGCTCGTTTCTCTTCTGACTGAGCTTGGTTTTCCTCCAGCTGTACCTCCACGACTATGGTGTGATAACTTAGGCGCTACCTACTTATGTGCTAATCCGGTGTTTCGTGCTCGGACCAAGCACGTGGAAATCGATTATCACTTTGTTCGTGATAAAGTCGCCAAGAAGGAGATCCTTGTTCATTTCATCTCCACGAAGGATCAGCTAGCTGACATTTTCACGAAGCCGCTTTCTGGTTCGCGGTTTGCGTTTCTCCGGTGCAAGCTTAATGTTGCTGCCAACCTTCCGCTTGAGGGGGAGTGTTAGGAGTCTTATGTAGTTGTAGTTCATTAGGACTCTATTGTCTACTTTGATATATTGTATACACACTTTGTTTACTGATGAATGACAGATAACATATTCTCATCGAATCCACCTTGCAAGGTAGACCCGGGTTCATAGCATAATTTGCCTCAAACTATGATAATAGCCTATTTTTATTATGAATCCCAAGAAAAATGTCTATATCAAGAATTTGAGAGTGAAAGTAAAAAAATAGTAATTCACATAGTATAGAATTAAGATCTACCTTATATTATATAAATCTTGATCTAAAATGAGATTCAATGTATGCTCATTAGCATATTGTGTTGTCAGTTGACTGTAAGGTTCTTATAATATTACTTCTTTATAAAATGATTAAATAAACAAGAAAATTTGATTGCATAAAAAATTCAGAACCGAAGAGAACAAATGTAAAAAAATCAAAATGAGATTGATATAACTGCGGATGTAAACAAGCAAAATGGCCGCCATAGACATACTTAAATGGCAGCATGAATACGGTATATAGATTATCCAGATTACAAACACCAACCAAAATGTCTGGCCTGCAACCGATATACTTTGCCAAAAATAGACCGATCAAAACAGATTTTTAAAAAAGCCACAAGTTCATCATCATAAAAGTGAATAGATCCTAAAAGCAATGAAACAAAATGGGATAGTAACACCGTGAACTTAGTCCACCTCCTCAATCTTTGGGCCAGCACCGCTACCACCGTGTGAAGGAGCATCATCGTCCATGGCTCCGCCCATGTCACCACCAGCACCTTGGTACATCTTTGCGATGATTGGGTTGCAGATGCCTTCAAGTTCCTTCATTTTGTCCTCGAATTCATCAGCCTCAGCGAGCTGGTTTCCATCAAGCCACTGGATGGTTTGCTCAATGGCATCCTCAATCTTCTTCTTGTCTGCTGGGGCAAGCTTAGATCCAATCTTATCATCGTTCACGGTGTTCCTCATGTTGTATGAGTAGTTCTCCAAAGCGTTCTTGGCCTCAACCTTCTTCTTGTGGTCTTCATCCTCAGACTTGTATTTCTCTGCTTCTTGTACCATCTTCTCAATCTCCTCTTTTGAAAGTCTGCCCTTGTCATTTGTGATGGTGATCTTGTTCTTTTGCCCGGTAGTCTTGTCCTCAGCAGAGACATTTAAGATACCGTTGGCATCAATATCAAAGCAGACTGTGATCTGAGGAACACCCCTAGGTGCAGGAGGGATGCCAGAGAGCTCGAATTTTCCAAGCAAGTTGTTGTCCCTGGTCCTTGTTCTCTCACCTTCATAGACTTGAATCAACACACCAGGCTGGTTATCAGAGTAGGTAGAGAAAACCTGCTCTTTCTTGGTGGGGATGGTAGTGTTTCTTGGGATCAAAACAGTCATGACACCACCAGCAGTTTCAAGACCAAGAGAAAGTGGGGTGACATCCAAAAGCAGCAAGTCCTGGACCTTCTCATTACCCTCACCGCTCAAGATAGCAGCTTGCACAGCAGCACCGTAGGCAACGGCTTCATCAGGATTGATGCTCTTGCAGAGCTCCTTACCATTGAAGAAGTCCTGCAACAGTTGCTGAACCTTGGGAATTCTAGTGGAGCCACCAACAAGGACAACATCATGGACAGTGCTCTTGTCCATCTTGGCATCTCTCAAACACTTCTCGACTGGTTCCATACACTTCCTAAAAAGATCCATGTTCAGCTCTTCAAATCTGGCACGTGTAATGGTGGAGTAGAAATCAATACCCTCAAAGAGAGAGTCAATCTCAATCGTGGTCTGAGCAGTGGATGAAAGAGTCCTCTTTGCCCTCTCGCAGGATGTTCTCAACCTTCTGAGAGCCCTAGGGTTCCCTGTAATGTCCTTCTTGTTCTTTCTCTTGAATTCCTGAACAAAGTGATTAACCATCCTGTTATCAAAGTCTTCACCTCCAAGATGTGTGTCACCAGCAGTGGCCTTGACCTCAAAGATACCCTCCTCGATGGTAAGTAGAGAGACATCAAAAGTACCACCACCAAGATCAAAGATCAACACATTCTTCTCACCAACACTGGTTGCCTTCTTATCAAGACCATAAGCAATGGCAGCAGCTGTGGGCTCATTGATGATACGCATAACATTAAGACCGGCAATAACACCAGCATCCTTTGTGGCCTGACGCTGGGAATCATTGAAGTATGCTGGAACAGTAACCACGGCATTCTTCACTGTGGAACCAAGGTAGGCCTCAGCAATTTCTCTCATCTTGATGAGAACCATAGAAGAGATCTCTTCAGCAGCAAACTGCTTCTCTTCACCTTTGTAATTGACAATAATCATGGGCTTATCACCAGGTCCAGGGATGACCTTAAAAGGCCACAACTTGATGTCACTCTGCACAGATGAATCACTAAATCTCCTACCAATCAATCTCTTTGCATCTGCATCAACCAACAAATGCAATGAATTAGCTTAAAATATCAAAGCACCACAACAAATTTGAATAAACAGCTCAAACACAATAAAACAGATGGACAAAGGTTAATTCTTAAACAATAGCTTCTAAATAAATTAGGAATTACTTCAATTGACAAGTATTGTATAGAAATAAAAATTCCAAACTTTTTGGAAGGTCTAATAATGCAAAATTTTGCACACAAAAAAAAAGGTTCTTTTCATATTAACTGAATCCTTAAAACACATTATAGATTCTAATCTTCCTGTAAAGCATATGATGCTTCAATGTATCACAAAGAAATTAGAACCACAACTTTTCTTCAGTACTGAATTTGTATAATGATGATGCATTATATTTCACAAAAAAAAAACTACAGATTAACAACATTTGAGAATAAAGCCTAGTTTTATACTTAATTACAAAATAACTTAAATAAAAGAAATCAAACCTAAATCAAAATAGATTTGAAGTATAACACTAGCATAAAATAAAAAAGCAAAGCAAGCAAAGCCGCTACAGCAAAATAAATACAATTTTTTTTAACTATAGATCTATAAATTAAATAAACAACACATTTAAATCACAAATACTAGATCTACAGTAAAACTTAGTTTTAAACATACACACATATATTTATTTTATTTAAAAACAAAACAAAATACATATATTTAAAAAAAAAAAAAAACTTAAAAGGGGTAAAAGATGTAAAACTCTTACCAAAGACAGTATTTGTAGGATTCATGGCGACCTGGTTCTTAGCGGCATCTCCGATGAGGCGCTCAGAGTCAGTGAAACCAACATAAGACGGCGTAGTCCTGTTACCTTGGTCATTGGCAATGATTTCAACACGGTCGTGTTGCCAAACTCCGACGCAGGAGTATGTGGTTCCGAGATCGATTCCGATCGCCGGTCCTTCTCCTTTCCCGGCCATTGCTCTCTATACGTTAAGATTAGAGACTTAAGAGAGCTTTCGAAGAAGAACTAGGGTTTGCAAGGAGTAGCAAGACAATGCTAAGCCCGAGAATTTATATTGAAATATACAGGCCGGAGATCTGGAGTTGGCGTTCCAGAATGTTCGAAAACCCTAATGCAGTAGACTAGACGTAAACCGTTGATCTCTTTTATAAAAAGAGCCGGTTTAAGATGCATTCCGTTTTCCCCGGG
>CM008334.1:44680266-44691512 GCA_002525835.2 Ipomoea batatas | reverse complement strand
ATGCAAAATGTTAACACTTAGTGTGCGAAATGTTAATATTAAATGTGTACGTAAACCTGGAAAGTCTAAACATTGCATATTTTAGTGTGCACGTTTATATAATAAAGTTGGGGATAATTACGAAACCATCACTGCATTTTTTTTTTAATTTGATCTGGTGCGTTCAATTTTTCCAAATATAAAGTTGTGATTAGTTCTTAGTTTTATCCTACGAACTTGTTCTCATATGATCCAATACACACACACAACACACGTATGTATGTATATATTTAAATCATTAAAAGATCAAATAAGATCCTTTTAAATGACACTATATTGGTATTTTTATTTTTATTTTGAAGTTAACAAATAATTACATTAAATCAATATATATAGGCTATGTTTGGCAAATCTAGCTGAAAAGGTAGCTGAAAGCTGAAAAGTAGCTGAAAATTGAAAAGCTATAAGCTCGAAGCTGAAGTCTGAAGAGCTGTTATGCTTAAAAGTGTTTGGTAAAATTAGCTTTTTGATAAACTGATAAATGTAAAAAGACTAAAAAGGACATCTTCATACAATTTAAATAGTTTTAAATTTAAATAGGCTAGTTTATATATTAAAATATAAAATAGTGAAATCAATATATTTTAATAAAATATAAAATAAGAACATATATTTGGAAACATATAAAGTAAAACAAAATGTTTATAATTCATAAGATTAGTTCATAAAAAATCAATGTTCAAATTGAAGAGAAAAAGTCAAAAAGGTTTAGACAAAAAAGTTTTAATTGGGAAGGGTAAATGATGTCATTTCTTTAAAATAATAAGGTTAAAGATGGAAAAAAAAGTTAGGAAGCTACTAGCTTATTTTGAAACGCTACCTTAGATAGCGTTTGAAAATAAGCTCTTATTTTAAGCTATTAGCTTATTTTATTAACATTACCAAACAGAGCTTATAGCTTATTAGTAACTTAAAATAAGTTATAAGCTTCAAAATAAGCTCTGCGAAACAGAGCCATAAGCTTTCATTTTTTATTTACTGCCTTTCATTTTTCACAAGATTGTATGTTCATTTTACAAAAACTATTACAAATACATCATACGGGAAAACTAATTCAAAATTTTGATTAGTTGGATGGACTCGAATCGTTAAACGGATAGATAAATATTTGAAACATTTCGTGAATTTACCAAAAATAAAAATTCAAAATTTTGATATTTGATTTGTATCCTTTGGGTGCGAGAGAAAAATATCTGTGCTATATACTCCCTCTGTCCCATTTTATCTGTCCTACTTATTATTCATTGGTCAAAGCAACTCTTTCTTCTTTATTTGTTTTCTTTAGTATTTTTTACTTATTTTTAAATTTGATTTTTTTGTGTTTAATAGTATTTTTAGTGTAGTTTCTAAATATATAAATTTTGTATATTAATACAAAAATTAATATTATGAAAAATTAGATTAAAAATAATTTCAGTCAAGCCTCGTTAACCGAACCCGACACATAAAATGGGACGGAGGGAGTAATTTAAACACTTTAAAAAGTTGATTTGTTGTATACTAATGCAAACACACATGTTTTTCTAATATTGGACAGTCAAACAGTACGAGTAGTAACCAAAGCACTTTTTTTTTTTTTGAAAACAACCAAAGCACTTAATTATCCAAACTTTACATCTCTAGTCAGCTACTTTGAATTATACGAGATCTATCTAAATTCATATTATTGTAGATAATTATAATTATTATGAAAAATCCTAAGGAGATGATCGTTGCTTATGACTCTTATATTGAATATATACTAGTTTTTTTTAAGCGCGATGCGCAAAAATAGGTGCCCAGTATTAATATTTTATATTAAAATTTTAAATTATTTAAATTTTAATATAGTAAATAAGAATAATAATAATAATAATAATAATAATAATAATAATAATGTAACATATTTTTATAAATTGGATATTTATATTTTAAAAAATAACTAACATATAACTCTAATATTTGATGTGTATATATTATTATTATTATTGAAGAAGATAAGAAAATATATGATGGATGCATGTGCATAGTAACAATAGTGGAGAATATAACGGATGTTATAACGGCATGGGTATATTTGTCCAAAATATTATGTAGTACAACTTTTATAGCATAATGTACAAAAAAAAACTTAACGGAAAAAACGGACATAAATGAGGGGTATAACCTTCATTTACATTTATTATGCTTTTAGATATATATCATCTCAAAATAAATGGTTTTTTTTTTTTTTTTTTTTGAAAATCTCAAAATATATGGTTAAGACTTTAGGTTTGTACTAAGTATAGAGTTAATTTTATTTTTACATTATTGGACTTTAAATTTGTACAAAAAGACATAGTGTCGATTGACACCATAATCTTTATCTAATTATTAAATACACTGAAATATAATTATCATAAACTACAAATATTTACTATTAAATTATACTCTGTGAGATTTAAACTTAAAAGATATGACACTGTTTGGTAAATGGATGTTGGCTGATTGGGTTAGAAGGTATGATTTATTGATAACATTAGCTGATTGTATAAAGTTGTTTGATAAATTAGATGTTAGCTGATAGCTGTTTGGTATAATTTCTTTTCTAAAAAATTAACTGAAAAGGCTGCTTTGAGTAGCCTTTTGAATTTTAACGTCTTAGAGTTACAAAAAATTTATTAACCAAATACTTATATTGATTTTTTAATCAAGTCAAACAAATAATAATGGTCAAATAAGGCAAAATTGACTGATAGACAGATTATTAACCAAGACCAATATTTACAAGATAAAAATATTACCAGTAAAAAAAATTCGCTCTATAAACTTTGCCGCTTTTTCGAAAAATTTTACTCCGTTTACCCAACTTCCCAAATTCAAAATCCAAACACGCGGGACCACCTTACGCTTCCAAAAAACTACGATCTGCGTCATCACGCATGAGGCAACCTCTACACCGTCGATTCAAATGCTATCAACGGCGTTAAAAAGCTCCAAACCGCATCACGCAGATCTCCATCTCTCACCGTCAATTATCATAACAAATCCAACGGTTGTTCTCCACTTGACTTCGTTATATAAATCTCCGAAAATCTCAATCGTTTACAGGGCGTTTGGTTAGGAGGAGGGAATTAGGGTGGAAAAGAATTGTAATTCGGTGGAATTGCAATTCAATGAATAAAGTAGGAATTGAAATTACAGTGTTTGGTATGCAAAAATAGGAGTACAGGGAATTGAAAGGTAAGAAGTGACCAAATGACTAAAATGCCCTTATGTTGTGGTAGATGTTGTAGTGATAGTAGTAGTAGTAATAATAATAATAATAATAATGATAATATTAATAATAATAATAATAATAATAATATAATAATAATAATAACTCTTTCAAAATAATAATAATAATAATTCTTTTAAAAAATAATAATAACTCTTTCAAAATAATAATAATAATAATTATTATTATTATTATTATTATTTCAAATTTAAAATTAAAAAAAAAAGAAAAAAAAAAAGACAAAGGGTATGGTAGAGGGGCAAAATTGTCTTTACACCAACAAATTGCCCCTCCTCTCCACCGAATTGTAATTCATGGGGCACCCCCCATGAATTGCAATTCATCATTTGGAGGGAATTGCAATTCCGCAGAATTGCAATTCCCTCCAACTAAACACTGTAGTTTGGGAATTCACTGAATTGTAATTCAATGAATTGCAATTCCCCTAAACTACATCCAACCAAACAGGCCATTAGCAGCGCGATCAAAAGCCTGGTCAGTTTTTCTTAGCGAAGAAGAGAAGTATTGTCTGAAAATGTCTGGGCGTGGAAAGGGCGGTAAGGGTTTGGGAAAGGGAGGAGCTAAACGTCACCGTAAGGTTCTCCGGGACAATATCCAAGGCATCACGAAGCCGGCCATTCGCCGTCTGGCTCGCCGTGGTGGAGTGAAGCGTATCTCCGGCCTCATCTACGAGGAGCCTCGCGGCGTCCTCAAGATCTTCCTCGAGAACGTTATCCGCGACGCTGTTACCTACACCGAGCACGCTCGCCGGAAGACGGTCACTGCAATGGACGTCGTGTATGCTCTCAAGAGACAGGGCCGCACTCTGTACGGATTCGGCGGTTAGGTTTGGAAATCGTCGGTGTATATCTTGGTGGTGTTTTGGTCTAGGGTTGATGGTTAGGGTTAGATTGGGCGTTCTGTTCTGAATTAATCTCAGATTGATTGTTTCAATGTTACTTTGATTTCAATCTACTGAATTTCAGTTCTTATGAGTTCTCAGTTTACTTAATTTTATTCTTGGTTGCAATCCGTAATATATTTCAGTGTGCGTGTATGCTTTTTTTCTTCTAGTAGAAAATACAGTGAAGCATTATTACAATATTATTTATGTGAAGGCATATCAAACTTTCTATACAGACAAGAAATGATTCAAATGAAATACGAATTAAAAGTCAAACTTCAGCAATTCATATTCCATATCGTATTTGAGTAGCTTTTGTGTAAGATCTTTGCTAATTCAATTGAATTTTGATTATTAGTTTGAAATTTTGAATTTTATTTATCTTTACTACTATGTATTAATATTGGAAAATAAAAGCCATTAAAGTAAGCCACTGGGTATACCACTATCCTGAAGAACTACTAACTGCAACTTTTTGTTTAGTACGAAATCATCTTCTTCACAAAATGGTACTTTAAAGTTTAAATCATTTTGCATAGGAGCTGACTATGTCGTGGTGGACTAGGTGGCTGATGATTAACTATTATTCCTTTTTCTCCTATACTGATCTGTGGTAATATGCACTAACACTGACCAAAGTCTTGAATATCCATATGTTCTTCTCAGATCACTCGGCTCTATTTGTCAACCTATCTGCAGGTGAGAGAGGGAGGGTGGGAATACACAAAATCTTTTGCTTTGAGAATGCATGGTTAAAAGAAGTTTGGAGGATTGGGATTTATGGACCTTCATGCATTTAACCAAGCAAGGGTGGTGAATTTTCACAATGCCTGATATAAAGCCATGTACTTCCCACAGTCCTTGTTTCTGGAAGCTGACGCGGGCAGCTCCCCAAGCTTCTGTTGGCAGAGTATACTAGCAGGGCGTGACATTTTAATAAGCGGACTGGGAAAAAGGATGGATTGGTATGGTTATGATACGAAAATATGGACCAACAAGCCTCCGCTGTCTCTCTCAAGGCTGATTTCTTTCATGTGTGGAAAGGTTTTTCCTTTGTGTATTCATATTTGGGTGTATGTGCCAATGTATGCAATCAGTGGTTGGCTTTCAGCATATTTTGGTTATATTTTGGTTTGTGTCTATAGGAGGACAAGATTGTGGTCCTGGTGGGTACTATCACGGATGATGTGAGAGCCTATGAGGTACCAGTATTGAAGGTCTGCACTCTGAGGTTCACCAAAACCGCAAGGGCTAGGATTGAGAAGGCTGGTGGTGAATGTTTGACGTTTGATCAGCTTGCTCTTCGGGCTCCTTTGGGACAGAACACGGTAAATAATTTAATACTTGTAAATGTGGTCTTATTATTGTAATTTTCTCTTTGACATTATCATCTGTAGCATTGTTGAATCATGGAAAATGCTTGTTTAATGTTGTGATAATTTTATATTGAGGAAAGATGGCTAGACTCACTGGGTTTGATAGTTTCTGCAGTAAATTAGAGTGAGATGGAGTGATTAGAATTTGTGTTTAATTGTGATTAGTAAGTATAAGTATTCTTATCAAAATTTGTTTTTATTTTTATTTTTATTTTTATTTTTAATGCCCTTAGAATTATAATGTCTTCTAAGTAGCATTTAAGATCTTTGGCAAAGACCCTTACCATCCTATTTATGCCCACTATCATTTATGGCTGTATCCCAAAATATACTTAGGATTACTTACACGCCCTATTCCTTCTAAATAATCAGACAAGGGAGTGATTAATGAATAAATGTGTCTTGTGAATCATGTTCTTATGTTGATTACCTTGCATAACCCGTATTTCATTACATGATTTCCACTGATTTTAGATTTTAATGAGTGAAACATCTTCTAGTTTTTTAAACTTATGACTCATTGACTAAGATCATGGTCTGATTTGGGTGCGTTTTTCTGTTGAAAAGGTATTATGTGCACGAGATTTTCACCCTTTGCCTTGCTGCACCATCCTTACCTGCTCCCTAGTCACAAGACACAAGTTGTTTCATGCATTATAATTTTGTTAAAATGGACCTAAGTGCTTTAGTGCTGCTTCATACTTGCTGGTTAATCATAGTTATTTGTCGTGATCATCGGATTTTTGCATTATAAAACTAAATACACCTGACTAGTTGTGATTTTGTCGTATCTGTTTGAAGTTCATAGAAAATAAATATGCATAACTATTGCCTAGGTATTTATACTATTTGGTCTAAATCTCTTGGGATGCTGCTTCAAGAAAAGAAAAAAAAATTTACTCCACTAGATTCCCACTTTCTTAAGCCAGAAAGCAATATCTTCCAGCTTGTGTTTTTACCCACTTCTCCAAAAATTGATCATCTCATTGTCCTTGTTTCTGTTTAGCATCTGGATAAATTTATTTTCAGACAATTCAGGTTTTTATGCAACCAAATCCCTGAGGTTTTGATGGAAGTCTCTGAGAATGCATAGCTTTTCACTTTTGCTTATTTGTTGGGAATAAACTAAATGTTCAATTGAGGCGAATATAGGGGGCAGGGGCTTGTCATTTTATGAGACAGAATAACTTCAGGGTTCATCTGAAATTTTTTTGTTTGAAATCATACCCTTCATATTCGTGATCATCAAAATGGTTAATGTCAAATAACTCTATCCTCACTTAGCCCTGCTTCATTCTGGCTTGATCATGTGGGCTTTCTTAGAATGTCCAGTGGGCTGTAGATATAATTGAATATGTGCATATAATTTTCCCTATTGACATCAAATCACAATGCATGTGTCTCTTCCCAAGCTGATGATTGGTTATCTTTAGATGTGCTAAAGATTAAGAACATTAGTTAAATCATATGGTGTGTAGGGCTGTTAACGAACCGAACATAAACGAACGGAGGCTGTTCGTGTTCGTTTGTTAAGGATTTTGGGGTGTTCGTGTTCGTGTTCGTTTCTTAAGGTTTTTGAAAATCCTGTTCGTGTTTGTTTGTTAAGCGTTTGTTAGTGTTCGTTAACGTTCGCGAACACGTTCACGAACGTGTTCGTTAACGTTAACGAACATGTTCACGAACATTAACAAAAACGTTCACAAACATGTTCATTTACGTTCATGAACACTTAATAACCAAACACATGCACATGTTCATGAACACAATTTGTTCGCGAACAATAAATAATCTACGTTCATGAACAATATATATATATATATATATATATATATATATATATATGCGAACATTATTAAACGAACACTAAATAAGCTTGTTCGCGAACACTTAGCAAACGAGCTTATCATTATTCAGACTTTGTTCGTTTATTAATCGAGCTCTAAATTTTGTTTGTTAATGTTCGTTTACCTTTATAAACGAACATAAACGAACGCTTACCGAGCTCGAACACGAGTAGTTTGTCGAAAGCTCTGTTCGCTAACACCCCTAATGGTGTGTAACCATAGGGTTAGTTGGTGTACTGTTAATAATCACAAATGACTGGTTGCTTGAAGAAGAGCGCAAACGCCGTGCATGCATTGAACAAGTATCTTTGCAGAGAAGCAAAGTTGGAGGCTCAGGTATCAATATTAGATTACAACCCAAAGTGCTGATTAAGATAAATTATGAGGTTCCTTATACATTGTTTTTGGTTATGAAGCTTGAAAAAGAACGGAAGAAATCCTTTAATTTGTCAATGAAGAACAAAGTAAAGCTATCACCACTCTCAATGTCATTGAAGAGTAAACCATGCAGGAAAATGGGTGAATATATTTCAGGTTTGTTCATCTGAACTTGCTCCTTGATGTTCCTATAATGAACTGAATCTCTATAGTCCACACTTCTACTGTGTGAAACTAATAATATTGTATTTCACATTTTTCAACCGTAATTGTACCCTTCATGACTTAGAAGTGACCAAGCAAGCTTGTACTTTGTTAGTTTTTTGTATGGTTGAAAAAATTGATAGGTGCTCGGGGAACGCCTAGCGCCTAGGCGCCCGTGTATTTTTTGTTAAAAATTCCTTTAAGTAATTTTAATTTTTTAAAGACTAATAATTATAAATTATATAATACTTTAATAGGTAATACTGAAATATTAAATATTAACATAAAAAATATCTAGAATTTGCAGAAGTTAGGGTTAATTTGCTCAAAACGATATTGTTTTGAGTGAAATAACCCATTAAAAAAAAAGAACAATAGTTAATCAGCCGACTAGGCAGCCTAATCGGTGCATATGAGGTTTAGTTGGTGCCTAGTAGGCTTAGGCGGTCAGCGCCTAAGCGACCTAGGCGACCTAGGCGGTGCTTAGGCGGTTTAGGCAATGCTTAGGCAGCTTAGGCGGTTGCCTAGCTGACCAGGCGCCTAAACCACCATTTAAGGTGGGTCTTTAAAAAGTAAACCCGTGGTGGGTCGGATTAGATTTGAATTCTATGTACAAAACCCGCCTAGAACCCCACCCGACCCACCATGTATGTGTATGTATATATATATAATAGTAAAATAATATGTAGTTTATTATAAAAGTTTTTATAACTTTAAGTGACTTTTTACTATTTTTTATACTCCGTATTTAAACTACTAAGTTTATTTTTAAAAATTAACAATTTAGTTATTATATTTGAATATTTTTATTATTTTTTGTTTTTAGTATAACTAATGGATTTTATGATTTTATAATGTGTAAGTAATTTAAATATTATTTTTTGAAAAAAAAATGAATAAGATGATAAGTGGTGGGTACCTTAGTGGGCACCCTTATCCAATAGTGTGGACGTGTGGTGGTGGGTTTTGAACAAGTCCACTCAATGCATGTTGGGGGTGAGGTTAGGTGAAGAAAATATAAGGTGGGTTGGATGATGGATGTAGTCCCAACCCATTGCTATCCCTATGTTTACGTTAAGATAATTTAGATTATTTATATTAAAAAAGAAAAGAAGTCATCCAACTTTTCGATTAGAGAAATTGATATAAGATTAGAGATGTTGGTCCGGACGCCTCCAAACATAGACGAGTCGAAGGCAGCTTGCTTAGTTGCCTTCCTTTTTTTCATTTTTATTTTTAAAAATATTTGTTGAATAAAATAATTAAAAGTTTTATTTATTAACCCTATAAACCGGAATTAATTACTATGATTTCGTTGCTTTTTCGAAAAACCACGATCCGCGTCATCACGCAAGAAGGCAATTTTTAGACCGTCGATTAGGCCTTCCCCAATAATGGGGTTTTACACAAAGTTTAAGAAAAATGTGATGGGGCACCTCCTGCAAAAATGTTGGCACCGAAAGAGAGGAGAGAGAAGGTGTTGGCACCTCCTGCAAAAATGAAACTTTATCAGAGTTGTGGGGCACATTTCTATTTAATCAAGACGAGTTTGAGCGCGTTGCGCACAAGTTGCGCACCCAAAGAGCACGTGCACTGCACGCTCCTAGGGGCGCGTAAATTTCAATATTTTTTTTTTCTCCATTCCATTTTCTCTTTTCTAATTACACTTACAAAACTTTTCAAAACCCACACCAGAATTTATATTATTGGAGAAGGCCTTAACATACTATCAACGGTGTAAAGTGCTTTAATCCGCATCACACAGATCTCTATCTCTCACCGTCAATTATTAACACCAATCCAACGGTTTGTTCTCGACTTCACTTCATTATATAAACCTTCCTAAATCTCAGTCGATTTACAGAGCAATTAAAATTGTTTGAAAGGTCAGATTTCAACAGCGAATTTTCCGAAGATGTCTGGGCGTGGAAAGGGTGGTAAGGGTTTGGGAAAGGGAGGAGCTAAATGACATCGTAAGGTCCTCCGGGACAACATCCAAGGCATCACGAAGCCGGCCATTCGCCGTCTGGCTCGCCGTGGAGGAGTGAAGCGTATCTCCGGCCTCATCTACGAGGAGACTCGCGGCGTCCTCAAGATCTTCCTCGAGAACGTCATCCGCGACGCTGTTACCTACACCGAGCACGCTCGCCGGAAGACGGTAACCGCAATGGACGTCGTCTATGCTCTCAAGAGACAGGGCCGCACACTGTACGGATTCGGCGGTTAGAATTTTGTATCGCCGGTGTATATTTTGGTGGGGTTTAGGTCTAGGGTTGATGATTAGGGTTAAATTGGGCGTTCTATTTTGAATCAATCTCCGATTGATGATTGTTGCACTGTTAATCTGATCTAAATCCAATGAATTTTAGTTCTTATGAATCCTTAGTTCTCTAATTTTATCTTCTATTTTATTTTTGGATGTTAATCTCCGATTGATGATTGTTGCAATGTTAATCTGATCTAAATCCATTGATTATAGATGTAGTAATGTGTTTGTGTGTACGTGTTTTTTTTTTTTGCTAGTAGAAATTACAGTGTAGGAATATTGCAGTAACCATCCTCTTGTGAAAGAAATCTGGAAAAATCTGACAGAAACTCATATAGGTGTAATTTGTATCTGTATTGTTGTTGAGTTGAATCATACACTACGTTCATCTGGTATCAGCTTAGGTAGGTCCTATTTTTCCTCCTTCGCTTCCTAACTTCCTGATCAACCAAATTCCGATGACGACTCCATCCAATGACGGTGCCATCACGCCGGCTATCGTCGCAAACCACCCACCACCACCACCCTCTCCGGTTTCAACCGCAAATCATCATGTCAGTATTAAACTCACAAGCCGAAACTACATCTACTGGCGTACGCAAATCCTACCGTTCCTACGGAGCCAGAGCTTGTTAGGTTACATCGATGGCAGTTTTCCTTGTCCGCCATCCACCATTCCCTCTGCCAACCAGTCGTCGTCGACCACCGCCACCCAGCCGCCGGTTCCCAATCCGGCGCATGCGTTATGGGTGCAGCAAGATCAAGGAATCCTATCCTTGATCGTTTCATCGTTAACTAGCGAGGTCATGTATTTGGCCGTCGGCAAAGAGACTTCCCGTGAAGTCTGGGATTCGATCACCACCGCGTTTGCTTCTCAATCCCGAACCAGATGCCTGAGCCTCCTCGGGCAGTTCCAAACCCTTCGTCAAGGAAACTCATCGCCGGCCGAATACCTTGGGCAAGCGCAAATGTTAGTGGAGGCGCTGTCGCTCGCTGGCCG
>CM008334.1:44571804-44587982 GCA_002525835.2 Ipomoea batatas | reverse complement strand
CCTTGAATTAGAGTAATAGGGAATGTCCACTAACAAAAGCCTAGAAAGTTTTGTTACCAACAGAGAATATACCTAAACTAAAAACCCCCAGAGCTCAATCAACATAATCTGAACTGAACTCAAGGTCAAGTAGAAATGAACATTGAATTGGCACTAACCAAATTCAAGTCAAAACACATCATTTTGGCATCATCTCATTTGACCATGTTGTTGCTGGTACAAGATGGGTAAACTGTGCAGAAAACCGGGTGATTTGGCGATTTTGCGCATGACATTGAACATAATTTCCAATGTTCGATTCTGTCAATCCTCAAGAACATATCTATTCCTCCTTGCGCCAAATGCAATCCGCTGGTAACATCACAAAACATGCAGGTTAATGAAACATTGGTTTAATGAAGAAAAGCATCTGGCGCTAGAAGAAGGGTGTTAAAGAGTCCTACATTGAAAATATAAGAGAGAACATATGGGTTTATAAGGTCATGATTAGACTAGCTAATTGATTGGATTCAGTATTTTAGTGTAGCTTGACCTATGTGCATTATAGCCCTGCCCAATCTTTAGATTGTAACATGGTATCAGAGCATGTTCGGTGCAGGCTTTTGGTGAACCAACTTTGTGTTCACCCGGTTGTCGTGATGTTGGATTTAGTCTGGTCCAATCTTATAGATTATAACAAGCGCAAATGAAAATGCAGGCTTTTAGTGAACCAAATGCAATTCGTGGTATGATATCACAAAATATGCAGATAAATGATAAATGAGCAATTTTTCATGTAGAAAAGCATCTGTTGCTGGAAAAAAAGAGAGCAAATGAAAACGCGGGTAGGTTTTTGGCCTACTTAACTGAGAATATCTGGGAATATGCTTTCAATCCGGTGAGAAAACGAATGTAAGTAGGTTTCGTTGATCCACTGGTGGGGATAGACCTAATGTTCGGGACAAGATACTCAGCAACCTGTAATGAGCAAAGAAAGTAATGGGAAAGAAAATTATAAAATGCACCATCACAAAGTAGCAGAAAACGGGGAGACGAGAAATGGGAAAAATGCTAATGGTGTTAGTAGCAAATATAACTCCAATGGTATAACGTTTGCGAAATATGGCATGAATGATAAATATTGGCCACTCTCAAGGAATGAGAACAAAATCTTACCACATCTGGCGGCTCTGCCAAAATGTTTATGAAAAATTTGGCCTGCATTAACAAATAGCGGTTTAACAACGGGCCTCGAAAAACAAAGAACAGAAGATGGTCTGATCATGTTTTAGTATACAAACCTGCTTTGTGTTAGCACCAGACATGAGGAGATCGGTCGTGACCATTCCAGGCTGCCCAGAGAGTGATTGAACAAATGAATGTGAAAATTGTCAAGAAAAAGATAGCATAGCCAAAGGTTATGAGTCAAATGGTTCCACTGAAGCATTTAAAGGAAACAATTGATTTAATGACATTCTTGCACAATGGAATCTCCCTATCTTCGTGATAATCTTTCATATTCATTCTGAGAATTTTATCATCATTTGTTAAAAGGTATAATTATCGTAAGCTACAACATTCGTTATAAATAAGTAGGTAAATACAGCAACACATACCGAGAGGTTGTGCACTAAAACAGTTTTTATATCTTGCATCTCCAACTCTGCCTGCAGAGCAAGAAAGAATTTTCAGAGTTAACGCAACTCTACCTATATTTCTAAAATAAAAACCAATGGATGGGTGTGACTTCTTCTCCCATGCTCATTTATGTTCCTAACCGCCTCTATCTAATTCTAACCACGGGCAGATAACCTGGGGTGTCTACAAAGTGGACCGAACAAGCTCTAATACCATGTTATAATCTAATATTGGGCCAATGTTACTCAATTGGGTTGTAGTGAAATTTTGGACTATTGACAGCAAGCACAATGTAAGTACAAACAATAAATATTTATTAAAAAAAAAAAAAACAAAACAAAGGGAAGGACTTGACATGCCTGCAATGATTTTGTTAGGTGCACCACACTTCGCTTAGTTGCACCATAAGCTGCAAATCTGGGAAAAGTAAACAAAAGAAATAAATTAATAAACAAATCTTTATGTTTGTGACTGAGACTGGCTAATTGGCTAGCTACAAACATAGCATAAGTTTACCGGCAAATTTTCTTATATCAATGTTGCAAAATAGTAGTACAAATTCAGAAGCAAAAAGGAGATTGAGATCAAAACTAAAAAAAGTGAAATGAATGGTTGGGCAGACAAGCAGCACCTCCTATCTACCAAGGAATGGATTCAATGATAAACTGAAACTTATTTATCATCAGACTAGTAACTAATAAAACTTGAATCATTTTGCAAGTCCATAGTCCATCACATTTATTTTAATGACCTATTGGATTGCACTATTTTTGTTAACCATATAATGTATAAATATAGTCCATTTATATCTCACTAAACTACTATTGTACTTGAGGACATTAATCTTAATGGATTATAAAATACTAAGATATTGTTTGTTTGCTTTATTAATTTAGTCATTTAGCATTAATCAAATAAATTTAGCTTCTTTTTTTTTTTTATTTAACAGACCGAAAACCTTCGATTTCAATTGTTAGAGATATAAGGGTTTAGTTGAGATATTTACTCTAAGCCCTAGGTTTTAGTGTTAGTAACCTGTGGCTAGGGTTAGTTCTAAACTAGTATATATATCTCTACTCTCCTGTACATTTACACACTGAACAATATACGAATATACTTTTAGTTTTGCTATTCTATTATTTAACATGGTATCAGAGCACCGGCGACGGTGAGGGGCTGGGTTGTGCTCGGAAGAAGGCGGCGACCCTTCGCCGCGGTGTCGCGACGCCACCGGAGCAGCCACGCGCCACCGCCACATCCTGCTCGCCGACTCACGCGCCGGTGCGTGAGTGTGTTTCCGGCGACCATTTGCGACGGCGAATACACCGGCGATCTCGCAGTGAAGAAGGGATTCTACCTGGGTGGAGAGTGAGAGGTTTTGTTCAAGAGTTCTCCGGTGATCTCCCAGGTCTGTTGCTGTCTGCGTAGTTCTGTCGCTGGATCTGCTTAGGAGGTGTTTGGTTTTCCAGCGCAGCAGAATGGTTCTGGCAGCGGCAGTAGTGGTAGCTAGCAAAGGTTTCCAGCGGTGTGGAATTGGACATGGCCGGCGGTGTGGAGTTGGTCGTGGCCGGCGGTTTATGGTGAAGGCAATGGAAGGGATGGTGCAGGCGGTCTGATGGTGTCTGATGGAGCTAATAAATAATGAGACAGTAGGTTGCAGTAGGTTGTTTGTTTTGAGTGGTTTGGTTTATCGAGTCAATAAGTCTTGAAAGTTTATGTTTGGTTTATCGTATTTTTCCTGGGTTATTTGAGTTAATTGAATATGCTGTTAGTATCATAATTTGGAGTGGTGCCAAGGTGTGAGAGTTGGAGGCAGTCCAGGGGTGTTGCAGTGGTGGGCAGCACGGGTGCCAGGGGTGGTGTGGACCTGGCATATGTCGCCGCTATTGTGGAAGGCCGACGACTGAAGAATGGTTCAGGAGGAACCAGTTTATGTGCACGCAACAAGAAAATAGGAAAACACTGGTGGGTAGGCAGCGGTTATAAGGGTTTGTGGAGTGAAAGGCTGGTGCGCTGCGGTGTTGAGCAGCAGTGATAAGGGTGTGGGGTGTGAGAGGCAGGTGCGTTGCGGTTGTGGTGTTTGGCCTGGTTTGAAGCTTTGTTGGTGCGGACAGGTGCATTGTGGACTGACTTGGCGCAACGTCGTTCGAAGGTTCAAGACTTATAGTTCTAGGTTTGGAGTCTTATGGTTCATGTGACACATATGTAACAAGTTGGGCATGTTAAAATCTATGCTCCAACTTGAGGGGGGTGTTAGAGATATAAGGGTTTAGTTGAGATATTTACTCTAAGCCCTAGGTTTTAGTGTTAGTAACCTGTGGCTAGGGTTAGTTCTAAACTAGTATATATATCTCTACTCTCATGTACATTTACACACTGAACAATATACGAATATACTTTTAGTTTTGCTATTCTATTATTTAACATCAATTATATCGGTTTTTTATCAGTTATGAAGGTTTGGTTAACTGAAAACCGACCGATGCTCACCCCTAAATTTATGTACCCAAAAAAGAGACTTTCATCTCATATTTTGCCATCAAGATGCAAGCAACATCAGACCATAAAAGTTGTGTCCCCTGAATAATAATGATGTTAACTGAAAAGAAATGCAACGTTTGCATCAAACAAAATTTCTAATGATATATGATAGGCGCAGTATTCCTGATATGTTCCACAGTCGATTGTTGACAGTATACAAATTTGGATGGAATTTAAAGATAAAGAAGGATACCTCGGGGTTGGCCTTCCATCGGAACCGGCTCCATCAATATTAAATACATGACCTCCTCGAGGCTGACTAAGCATCATATTTATAGCCTAAAATAACTACTCGTTAGAAATAAAAACTACCATTCAATTCCAAATGATTCCAAAACCCGTAGCTTTCTTTACCTCTCGACAACATATCATCAAACCAAGAGTATTTGTGGTGACAACTTCACTGCAAACAAATTTCAGCTACAGCAGAATATCAAAACGAGGTATTACCAAAAATAGGTGTAAAAGTTTACATTAAGTCTTCATCAGAAGCTTCAACTAGTGGCTTGTAGCTATATGCATTTGATCCCGCATTATTAATCTGCACCGTTTTCAAGGCATTGAAAGAAGAAGCAACATCAGAAACTCGCATTCATAGTCTCACAATAGATAAAGCTGAAATGTGAGTTAATAAAACAAGAAAAACAAATAAAAAAGAACACGATTATGTTTGGTAAATAAATGCATACACCTAGTAGCTTGATACTTGAATAATTGCTAAGGCTTAGGCTTGCAGTTTCAAACTTCATATGAATGAAAATCCAAATTTACCTAATATGTGATTTTACTAATTGGAGAAATTCTCCTTTTTTTTTTTTGGAAAAATGGAAAACTGAATAAACGAAAAAAAAAAACAAAAAACAATGTGTTTACTTGTACATTTCTCCAATTTGAAAATAGAGAGTGGAGGATGGAAAACTAAACTGGAGAAATGAAAAACTGAAGAATTGAATGCAGATGTTTTTCAAGTTCAAATTTTCTAAAACAATCCACCCTTAAATCTTGCAGATATATCTACATAGCTATCTACATGTGCCTGTATAATCTTATACTTACAGAAGAAATTCAGATCAAAAGCACAACATTTCTATATTATGGGAAAGGAAGACATGCCCAACTTTACCTCTGTTTACGGATATGATTTTCCCGGGGATTCAACCCATGATCTAATTGTTAAATATGTGATCACTTAGAGTGGCCACCATACAACGCACAACAATAAAAAATAAAAAGTAAAAAAGAATCGCATTTTGTCAATATCCTTGTGTATATGATTATATATAGGTACTATCACAATTTAAAAGATGCACCAAACTAATAAAATAACTCTAATGGCAGATTCGTAATGTGTAGAATTAATTTTAATGATGCAAGAATAGAAAAGATATATCTCTATAATAAATAAAAGGTCAAGAACAAGTACCCATATATCTATGTATTTAAGGTTTTGCTTTGCAAATGCAACTAAACTTTTTACATCCTCACTATCTCGAACATCACACTTAGTGCCCTGCCAATAGAAAAAAGATCACATTAGATGAGTATGGTAATCTTCTTCACATAGTAGTTACAGATCATTATCCATTATTCATTGCTTATGCGATGAATATGGCATAAAGCAAGAACTGGATATAATGTTGAACAAGTGAATGCAACTAGCCAAAATGTAAAATAACCATGATTATTTCATAGTAATGATTTAATGTTGCATGTGATAACAGGAAATAAAAAAATGTCAGGGAATAGGGGTGAATAAAAAACAAAATGGTTGTGATGGAGGTACCCACACATGCTGCTTCCCTGTTTCATTCCTTAAGCTTTCAAGGGCAGAGTCCACTCTATCAGCTGTTCTTGAAAAACCAAAGTTTTAAAATGAGTCAAAACACACGTAATTAGATTGTAAAGCAAGTTAAAACCAATATTGCAAAATTCATTCTTCTCTTTAATTTTATTTCTAGGATTTCACTGGGGATATAAAGTTCATCAATTACCAACGGGGGAGCCAGAGCACTTAAAAAAAGAATAAATAAGAACTGTGATATCCTGGTAGTTTAAGGAGATATATATGTGCCAACTACTATGTAGAGTGATGGCACCTATGTTGCCATTCCAAATGGGGCATTGATTCTTTGGGCTGAAAAAGATTGAGAAAGTATAAAACAGATACTACCTTGTAAAGAATAATGAGTGTTTCAAGAAAAAAAAGGGAGATATATATGTGCCGAGAGAGAGAGAGAGAGAGAGAAGAAAATTAACCAATGTGAAAAGAAAACATCTTATGGCAATTCAATGTTCTAATGGTAATTCTATACAAAGTCCACATGCTACTAAGCACACATTAGGCCTAGACAAGCATAGCACAGTGCCACACTCAATTGATTACAAGACAATTAAGGCATGATCATTAATCAGCAGCATCAACATTAATATTCTTCTTCCTAGCAAATTCCTATACAACAATCTTTCTTACTGTGATCAAATGTGGCCAACAACTGAACTTTCTTCTCAGATGATAGAAACTGAATAAATATTAATGAAAAAAAGAAAAAGACAACACACAAAGAGAATGGGATTGTACTGTTATTTTTTTTAACAAATTGTAGCCATGGTGCCTAACTTATTACAGATCCCACTCCTAATTAGGTAACGCATAGCCACCTTTCTCAAACACTTGTCAGCCCTTATAAGCTCCTTTCGTTCATCTATTTTCTATATGGCAAAGTCCATCGAAACTACTTATAACATGCTGAGTTGATTAGTTCATTAACAGTCATTTTGGTATGTAATCACTGAAATTTGAGTGTGAGAAGAACCAAACTGAAGCATTATTACTGCATAAAATAAGACTCTTGCCTGATCTAGAGCAAATAAGGACATTATCACCCGTCTTCAGAAATTCTTTAGCAAGTGCATATCCAATTCCTGATATGGCAAATACTAGTTAATAAATAACCACACACACAACAGAGATAGAAAAATAATTGCAAGTGAATGTGAAACAAAGTAGAGATTGACTTACACCATATAAAATTAAAAGAGTCTTATAGTTTCTCAAAAAGCACAAAACCCATTCAAGGTACACTACATTATGAGTGTATCCCTGCTCATGTAATAAACACCCCCTATCTCAATTCCACCAAAAGTTATACCATGAACCAGAGTACACCTTGCATTGTGGACCCTAGTCCAAAAATTATATTGTTAATATATCATGTGTCTGCACATAATATGTTAACTATGCACATAACATATGTGACTTCAATTTATTTATAAACACATAATTTATTAACTTAAACACATGTTAAAAAGCAAATACATAATATGAATGTCATTTTGGACCAGGGTACACAATGCAAGTGGANTTTAGCCTTAACTTTGTATGTAAAATGTTATCAAATTGATTGAAGATAATAAGAGACAAAACTCAATAGTTTGAACTTTAAAATAATAATTGACACTAAAATTGTGTTTAACTTTAAACCTAATATGGAATGGTTTTTCACTTCGACTCATTCATTTATAAATTTAGATCCCAATATTTTTTTAATTACAAAATCAGCTCCAAATATTTTAGGCAAGTTTTTAAAATTTCATATATTTCTGCTCTCAAAAGGTTCCGGCCCGACAATGTCACTTTCAGAGATTGCTCCTGAGTTGTCGCTGGTGAGACACGATCTCTGGTCTTTCTTCCCAAACTTTACATTTGTGACCAACTGAGCTGTCCATGTAGGCAATTTCATATATTTCTTGATGGGCATATATGAAGCATATATACGGAATGTACATAGTATAAACAAGACGGCAGTTGTCAACCCAACCTCTAGGACTGGAAGTAAATTGACCTACAAGGTCAGTTTCCAGCCACATGAACGTCACCCCCACCATTGTTGTCTTGAAGGTCACCTTATTGTCCGATACGTGTCACGATCAACCTTAGCCACCTGCATGCCCATCGTGTCAACCTTGTCAACAAGTCCCCAACACTTGTCTTCTTCTCCAACTCCATAAATATTGTCCTCCCAAACTTTCTAATTTCTAGAATCTTGTTTATTTTTTTTTTATTTTAGACGAATCTTCTGAATTCACTTGTAATATAAATTTATACAATACTTTAGCAATCAATACTATAGCCATTCCTACTAAACCATTATTTTTATGTTGTTTTTACTTTCCTATACCATGTGCATTCTTACTTCATAGCGCATAACCTAGTCTATTTGTGCTATCATTTTAAAATTCTAATATGAAAATGTGTAAAACATGAAAACCCTAATTTTGAAGAATATTTAGGGATGCAAGAATCTTTGGCTTGCATATTTCACTCTCCTAGTTAGTGACAAGCATATTTGAAAAATGACTCAAAAAGAAAAAAAGGATGGTTTTGGGTGGGGCCAGGCCACCCCTAGGTATAGTAGTTCCAAAATGAGGTAACCAATAGTGTCCAAACCCATATCACATGATGTAACTCTCTTCCCTATATAAAGCTACTACTCTTTCTACCCTTTCTGAAAATGCCACGTCACTACTACGTACTGCCAATTTTATCGTTTCTTCGGGTATTGTAAGGAGAAATATTTCCGTTGAAGAATTAGAAATTATATTGTATATGGGTAAAAATATAGGGATAATTGAAAGAGTGATGGAGTTCTGCTACATGTACTTCTAAATTCTACTCTCACATTTACTCTACAATGTAAAGATATGATATTTTTATCATGTGGGTCCCAGAAAAAGTGTATACATCACAGATTTGTGAGAATATAATGAGTAGAAGTTAGGAATAAAAAGTAGGAATACATGTAGTGTTTTTCTAAATAATGTACATTTAGTATATTAAAAATGTATATTTTATTCATAGTCTACACAGCTGTGGAAACTACGGTTCATGAAATAATGCTTGCTATGGCACAATCAGTGTTGTAAAAATCGACCTAGCTAGGTGCTAGACCCCCTAGCTAGGCTGAGGCGAAAAGGGGTGTACGTAGGCGGTTGCTAGTCCGACGGCCACCTAGGCTGCTGAGTCAAGCAGAATTTTTTTTTTAATTGATCTTTTTGCTTAAAATGACGTCGTTTTGAGCGGAAATTTTTTTCTTTAATTAGGCGCTCTCCTGACGTTCAATTAGCACCTTCTACAACATTGGGCACAACGTAAACCATGTTACATAAAAATTGAGAAAAAATATTTTCAACAATATAAATGATGCCTAACATGACATAAATAAATAAATATAGTATATTACATCAAATAAAAAAAATTTACCGTGGAATGTTGGTCATGTCACATTGCAGATAGGGAGAAATGCGTGAAACAGCAAGGCAGAAAGGCAGAAAAACAGAGGTTGTCATCTTCCGAAAACCACAAAAGGTTAAGGAAATAATAAATGTTTGGTAATCCCACATGTTGCATCACCCAAGTCACGGGTTTACTTAGTAGCAATGCAACAATGATAGCCACACTTTTGCTGGTTGGATCATTTCACTTTGAACCTTCGACTTCATGTCGGTAACGCTGACACATTCACGCCCACACTACTCTCTCTTTTCCAATTCCCAAAACAGTGATACAATGATACATAGAGAAATGTTATTGTTGGAGAGAGACCTGATGAAATACTAAATTTAGCATCAGGTGATTAGGAGAATCATTTGGTGGAGGCTTGGAGTATATCCTTAATAAGTATGAATTTTGAGGAATTTTTGCAAAAGGGGACTAGGTAAGAAGGGGAAAAGAAAATTCCAAATGAAATAATGCGCCCCTGTGGAGTTCACGTAGATCTGACAAAAATTAAGGTCTTTCTGTAAATACTTAAATTACTCTCTCTCCAACTCACTCACATCATCTATGTGGGAGTGTAAACCGGGACATCGGGTGTCACTAGACCACAAGGACAGCCCAGGTGGTAAGAGTGCTCTATCTACAGCCGAGAGGTTGGAGGTTCGATCCTCAAACCCTTGGGTTTGAGCCGGTCAGCTATGGGTAACCTAAGTTGGTTTACCTCCTTGTGGTCCTTTGCCGGCTAGCGTCACAGAGCAAGGAGAAAACCTCGTTAAAAGAAAAATGTACTTTTTATTTATGATATAAAATGTAATAATGATTAGATATAAAGTCTACGGAGTAATAATATTACGGTCATATTTTACACAAACTCATTCTTGGCCCAATACTCTTGAGCCCAATATATTTGACTACATTATTCTTTTTCTTCTTTTTTTTTTGAGTACCATTATTCTTTATTTAAATTTTGATTAATTTGCCAATAGTTATAACGTGTAATACTCTTTAACTAAAACACAATGCTTTGCTATGGGCTAATAAAAAATATTACATTTTAACTAAAAGTATTACATACACATCTCATAACACCTACTCATTGAAACAATATACTCCGTAACAATATAAGTGTCATTTAAAATATTTCAATGAGAGTTTATATATATTGATTTTATTTGTAAAAAAAGGAATAGAAAGTAATATATTTAAGTGATGATTAATTAATCGATGTCATTTTATGAACTTGTAGTCTTGTCTTTTATAAACTTACAATATTATTTATATATAGATATATTTCATTTTTTGTCCTAAATTTATAAGTGACAGTCTACTTTTAATCTTATTTTAGAGAAAATTGTCATTTTGGCCCACTAACTATAGGGGTCCTCTTAATTGCAGTCCACGACTTTCAAAAGTGTTAATTGCATACACTGACTATTCAATTTTTGTCAATTTTGGTCACTCCGACCAAATTACCGGTCAAATTCGCCGAAAAATTCAAAACCCCAAAATAACGAGGACATCTTAGTCATTTCACATCCATTTCTTCTTCTCCGGCGAGTTACCACTTTTCTCCGGTAAGGAGAGAGGAGAGCTTCTCCGGCAACCAAAATTGAACATAGAAATGGGAAGAATTTATATTATTTTTGTTACGTTCGCACTTGGCTGCCACGGAAGTGGGATTCACAATGCTGCAATCGTGACGGATTTCGAGCTGGACGCCGGCCGGCGGAGCCAGGTTGGCCATCTTGACCATGGTGACGGCGAAATCAGAGAGGAAAGCACCGGTGCGATTCACGATGCTACTCGTAGAGTATTTTTGGTGGTCTTGGGGCAGATGCCATGCATACTGATAGTATGCTGTAAACGGATTAAAGAGGACAGGGATACAACCTGCAACGAGAGAGTCGAAGACTGATTTTCTGGTCGGGCTGTCGCCCGGAGGTTGCAGGCAAAATTCAGATTCCATAAAGAGGTTAATGATAGATTCCGGCTGATCACACCCGCCGGAGCCGCAATCCAAGAATCTGCACATTTCGTGGTTTCCAATGCATTGTTTGATTAGGATTGATCTTATGTTTTCCGAGGAACCTGGCCTGGCGGCGCCGACAAAGCTCACTAAGCTTTTCTGGTTTGAGGAGATGGTTTTTTGCTGCCATGAAATGATATCGTCGTCGGAGAAGAAGAAATCGATGTGAAATGACTAAAATACCCTTATTATTTTAGGATTTTGAATTTTTCGGCGAATTTAACCGGTAATTTGGCCGGAGTAACCAAAATTGACAAAAATTGAATAATCAGTGTATGCAATTAACACTTTTGAAAGTCGTAGACTGCAATTAAGAGGACCCCTATAGGCAGTGGGCCAAAATGACAATTTTCTCCTTATTTTATTATAACATCCACCTTTGATTCTAATATTATTGTGACATGACCATTTAATTTAGTAATCGAGAGTATTTGACATAAATTATTCACAATTCAAAATTTTTATACGGAGTAATATTTAATTTACTTTTAGTGTGTAAAATGATGTAAAAGGAAAGATGCACCCTTTGTCCTTGAATTATGAGTAATAGGGAATGTCCACTAACAAAAGCCTAGAAAGTTTTGTTACCAACCGAGAATATACCTAAACTAAAAACCCTCAGAGCTCAATCAACATAATCTGAACTCAACTCAAGGTCAAGTAGAAATGAACATTGAATTGGCACTAACCAAATTCAAGTCAAAACACATCATTTTGGCCTCATCTCATTTGACCATGTTGTTGAAGGTACATGATGGGCAAACTATGCAGAAAACCGGGTGATTTGGCGATTTTGCGCACGACATTGAACACAATTTCCAACATTCGATTCTGTCAATCCTCAAGAACATATCTATTCCTCCTTGCACCAAATGCAATCCGCTGTGTAATATCACAAAACACGTAGGTTAATGAAACAATGGTTTAATGAAGTAAAGCATCTGGCGCTAGAAGAAGGGTGTTAAAGAGTCCTACATTGAAAATATAAGAAAGAACATATGGGTTTATAGTCATGAGTTAGATTAGCTAATTGATTGGATTCAGTCTTTTGTGGTTTGACCCATGTGTATTATAGCTCCGCCCAATCTTTCGATTGTAACATGGTATCAGAGCATGTTCGGTGCAGGCTTTTGGTGAACCAACTTTGTGTTCACCTGGTTGTCGTGATGTTGGATTTAGTCTGGTCCAATCTTATAGATTATAACAAGCGCAAATGAAAATGCAGGCTTTTAGTGAACCAAATGCAATTTGTGGTATGATATCACAAAATATGCAGATAAATGAGCAATTTTCATGTAGAAAAGCATCTGTTGCTGAAAAAAAAGAAGAAGAGCAAATGAAAACGCGGCTAGGTTTTTGGCCTACTTAACTGAGAATATCTGGGAATATGCTTTCAATCCGGTGAGAAAGCGAATGTAAGTAGGTTTCGTTGATCCACTGGTGGGGATAGACCTAATGTTCGGGACAAGATACTCAGCAACCTGTAATGAACAAAGAAAGTAATGGGAAAGAAAATTATAAAATGCACCATCACAAAGTTGCAGAAAACGGGAAGCGGAGAGGGAAAAATGCTAATGGTGCTAGTAGCAAATATAGCTCCAAGGTATAACGTTTGCGAAATATGGCACGAATGTTCAAGGGTACTTCAAAATAAAGCAATATCTTTGGTTTGTACTACTAAAGAAAATTCTAATGAGTTCACCACAGGATGANCCTTGATCACATAACATGTATAAATCTAAAATCACTAAATCATCTTTATATTTCAAACAAGTTTTAAATTTTTTTTCTCCATGTGTTCAAGATAAAGAGAAAATTCAAAAAAAATTATGGTTTAAATTAAGAGTAAAACTAGAAAAATTAATAAACCGGAACAAAGTAGATTAATTATCGTAAAACAATAGTAGTTGGCAGAGTAGAACAACTTGTGATGGAAAAGTGAATGCCGATAATTAGGGAAGTGTGGATAAAATAAAATTAGTCAGTAGTGAATGTGTTGGTAGTATATATTGATGGATTATATTTAACCAAATACACATACTGTAATAAAGAGGGCACGATGGATAGGTCACAGAGACAATGGTTATATTAATCAAGTGTTATGCTATTCCAAATGTATAAATTATGTAATAACACCGACAAAGCTATGAATAGGGCTGTCAAAATGGGTCAAAGTCAGCGGGCTAGCCTGCAACGTAGTAGGGTGGATTAGGATCATGGAAAAATAGGCTCGTGAAAATGCGGGCCTAACAGGGCTGGTTGGAATCAACCCGCAACCCGCATGGGTTAGCCCGTGCGGGTTACGGATCGGCCCGCTAGCTAAGTAATCAAAAAAATTTATATATATATATATATATATATAAAATTAAATACTCCACTGCTCACATTTTAGACATTCATTTGTGTACGATAGTTTAGTTCATTTTTTTAAAGGACTTCTCGTATTTTAATTTAGACATTCCTATTTAGTTAATTTAAATTATATAATATTTTAATTTACTTCTTCGTTTGAAGTATACTATTTTGTATTTAAATTGGTTGTTGACAAATATGGATATGCATGTGCAGTTCACTCATTGTTTCAAATACGGTTATTTTATTTTATTTTCTTAGTGTTGTTATAAGGTTATTATTATTATTATTATACAATTCAAGAATTGATAAAATAATCTTCAAATTTATTATTTCATGAAAAGTTACACAGAAATAGTATTATTATATAAAAGAAAAAGATGTATAGTATAGCAAAACGGGAGAGTCTGTAACAAAAAAAAATTCTAATATTATATTTTTATAAACACATGAATGTTTAAGTATGTGTGCGTGTGTGTTTAAGTAGTATTTGTATACTACTAGACTTTACTTAATTTTTTGAACTTTGAGAGGGAGAGAGTATATATATATATAAGCCCGCCAACCCATGCGGGGCGGGTTAGGGTTGCATGAACCCTAGCCCGCGGGCCGGCCCGCAAAAGCCCGCCTGAAATTAGGCTCGCTGTGGGGCGGGCCTAATGGAGCAGGCCGGCTCGCTTTGACAGTACTAGCTATGAAAAGATAGATTATGTCTCAATAGGACATGAATGAGTGTTTTCATACTAAATTCACCCTTAACTACTCCGTAGAAAATGGTGGGGGCCCTCTCAACTGCCTTGGACCGCAACCAACATCGCAAAACTTGGACAATGCAAAAACCTTGTCACTCAGTCGAGCACGGAGCTCTGCCAAGAGACGGGTTCGGCCAAGGTGACCGACCCCGTAGCCAAGCGTGGAGCTTGGCCATCCGCGTCAGTGGGGTCTGGTCTTGGTGCTTCGAACTTGGTTCGCTCTGTATTATCCTGCTCCGAGTCCATTTGTAATTGTTTCATCACCAGTCCATCACTCTCTAAATTGTGAGAAGTCGTCAGCGAAAGAGAGTACTCTTACTCCGACCTTGATTAACACGATGTTATCCCCTTCTACGTGCCTCATGTTTGCTCTTTAGCTTCTATATTATGCAAATAAAGCATACCTTGCTAAGCACCGACACGGTCATGTCATTGACTTTGTCCGCCTTTGGGGTGCTCCTAACCTTGTTCGGGCTCAAGAGCTTGAGTTCCAAACATTACCTTAGTCGAGTCTAATAGCATGAGTTCCTCTCCTCGAATTAAGTTCTTCATTTTGAGCTCCTCACCTTGAGTTCCCCTACTTAACCTCCTCACGCTGAGTTCCTCGTGTTGAACTCTTCACATTAAGCTCCCCTACTTAACCTCCTCACGCTAAGTTCCTCGTGTTGAACTCTTCACCTTGAGCTCCTCGCCTTGACCCCCTCAACCTAAGCCCCTTGATGAGCTCTCTAACTTAGGGTGTGTTTGGAAGCTCGGAAAATGATTTCCGGAAATCATTTTCTGGGCTTTGGGTGTTTGGCAAGCACTGGAAAACTCAGTCAACAGAAATCATTTTCCGTTGACTGGGAAAATAAGCATCATTTGGCGGAAAATGACTTCCGCCACATTTGGGCGGAAGTCATTTTCCGCCCACAACAACACACACACACATCACCGTTTCCGACGGAAACCATGGTATGGTTTCTGCCGGAAACCAAGTGCTTTGGTTTCCGGCGAGAAACCAGAGCACAGTGCTTTGGTTTCTCGCAGGAAGCCATCATACTATTTGGAAAGAAGTAATTAAGCCATCAAATTCGAATAACCCCCAAATAAGCCACTGAACTCGCGAAAAAAAGAGCAATTAGCATTTTTTACGTGTTAACTTCAAGTTAAAGTACAAATAAGCCACTGAACTATCTTGAAAACATCAATTAAACTATCAAACTCAAATAACTCCCAAATAAACCACTTCTTTTACTCTTTTTTTTTTTATGAGTTAATTCTATTTTTTGTCCTAGATTTACTGGTAACAGTCCATTTTTAGTCTTTTTTTATCCGAACATCTTTATTTATGTTTTTTACTTTTTTTTTAATGAGTTATGACCAAGCATTTATTTAATCAAAGGAATAAGGTTTAAATTGGCCACTGAACGGAACCTGAAAATGCAATAATTAGGTCATTGAACCAAACAAAAGTATAATTATGTCACTGAACACTTCAAATGTATGCAATTTCACCTTATAGCAGGTTACTATCCATTTCATTAGGTTACTTGCTTACGTGGACGGCGAGTTGGCATTTTAAAATCTATCTATATATAAAAACAATATCCTCCTCCCAAACTTTCCCGCCCAA
>CM008334.1:44527704-44544753 GCA_002525835.2 Ipomoea batatas | reverse complement strand
ATTACCATAATTACTAATAAGGAATTATCATAATTACTAATAACTAATTACCAATCTATACTATATATAATATATTATGATTATCATAATTACTAATATTATGATAGAATAATATTAATTAATTTAATTAATTATAATTAGAATAATAATTACTATATTACTAAAATGCCCCTACGTTTGGGCGGGAAGTTTTGGAGGAGGATAATGTTTTTATATATAGTATAGATTTTACAAATGGCCTGCCAATTAGAGCAAGTATGTCACAGTCGGTAGTTTTTTTTCGAATTAATTTAACCAACCAAGGCTTGTATGCTCAGTTGACCTCAAAGCCCAACAAAAAGCATGAAAGATGAGAAATAAAAAGCAACAAAAAGCATGAAAGATGAGAAATACAAAGCACAATCGCTATAACTCATTCCCTACTTTTTCTTATATTCTGATAAAATACCTTATCATTCAAACTCAAATCATAGGTTTTTGAAATCCCTCTCCAATCAACCTTTTCAACCAGCTTCTCCCACCACCATTCCAAAACAAAATTGTCTTCAGGCATATTGTCTTTAGGGCTTCCTTAGCTTATACAATCCTATGTAAGTAGAACAAGAGTATAAAGTACTTCAAAACACAAATCTAATCATATATGGTTAAAGTCAACCCAAATTATTAGTGAATTCACCCAAAATAACGAGTCAATTACGAATAAAAATGGTATACAGAGGATATGTATTCAAGTACAAGATCAGAAATAAAAATAGCATTTAAATAATTACAAAACAAGTAGCAACTTTAAATAACTATCTTGAGATATTAGATGATAGCAAAACATTTTAGCTAAACTATTAGTTAATTACAAAAAAGAATCTACTTAAATCTTATTAACACAATGATCCTAATATTTCTTGATAATTTATACAAAATGAGACCTCTACCTTCAAAACTATGTCACTTGAAGGCATAACAATATATAAACTAAGCTCAATAATCAGATTAGGAAATCATGCAAAAGCTGCATATTGATGACAAAGACGAGAAGGTCAGGGGACCTCTTCAGGTCAGTTTAGAGAATTTTTATCAAAATACATATGGAACAGTCTAAGTTAAAAAAAAAAAGTTCAACTATTTCAAAAAAGGAAGTGTATATATACTAGTATTAACTCACATCTTTTCAATGTGGGACAAAGCCTCCAAAACCTTCCAAACTCTAACTATTTTCTAATCCAAAAAGTTAATTGAAAGGGCATGCATACACGTCCGCACACATATATATGATGAAAATACTTGGATCAATTTGAGTTTATTTTTTATGTTATATATCAAAACAAGCATATATTAGGGTGTAACCTTTACTAGTTTAGTGTTTTTGTTTTTTGGGTAATCGGGCTAAACAAGCTAGCCCACCTAATCTTATAGCCCGATAGGGCTGGCTTGAATTATCATGATTTTCTTATCAGGTTGACTTTTTTTAGGTCCTGATTCTACAATTTTTTGGTTTTATTAAGCCAGACCATTGGTTTTGGGTTGTGAGTGACATCCTATTTTTAATGGGCCATTTACAATGGACTTTAATGGAACTAATTAAAATCTATTACCTGATGAATTAATTCACAAGTTCTATATATACTTCTATTGGGCCATTTATACCTTAGTTGAATACATCAAATTACAAAATGACACCTCAATGTAGTCAAATATATGCAATTTTGTTTCTTCTACCACTGTTAATAACATCAAGGACAAGTCTGGACAATGCTAGATGTCCCTACGCCGTTTATCGCTCACAATCTTTATCACTTCTTGATGTGGTACCCTTTAATAGGTTGAATTTAAAAAAAAAAAAACACAAACCTATTATAACTTGTCACATCAAGAAATGACAAACTTGTGAGTGATAGATGTAAGGCATTCGGTATTTTCCTAACATCAATTGTCATTTTTTTAAACATGTTTCATTTTTTATCGACAACTCAAATCTAACTATTTTATTCTGAGATAAAATACAAATAAGTCACTGAACTATTTAAAAAACACCAATTAAGCCATCGAATTTGAATAACTCCCAAATAAGTCACTGAATCCGAAAAAAGAGTAATTAAGTCACTAAACCTGAAAAAAAAAAAAGCAATTAACATTTTTAACAGGTTAATTACAGATTTTGTTGACTAGATTGTCAAATGTTTTTTTTTTTAACTTCATCATCATTATCAGGTGAAATTGCATGCATTTGGAGTGTTCAGTGGCCTAATTGCACATTTTTTTCGTTCAGTGGCCTAATTGCACTTTCAGGTTACGTTCAGTGGCCAATTTGAACCTTATTCCATATTTTAATTTCCTTTTGAATATATTCATTTAATATATTCATTTCACTTTTCATAATATTTCATTTTCTCTTGAGTATATTCATTTCATTTTTCCTTCATCAAAAGAATTAATATTGCTTTTCATTCCTTTTTCCTGATAATTGCCAATTAATTGGCCTGATTCCTTGCCAATTAGTAAGAAAATATTAATAACAGATTTCCGTGTAATATTCATTTCCTTTTCATTCATAAAATTTTAATATTAATTTCCATAAGATTAAAAAGTAATATAATTATAAAAATATAATTGTTGAATATATTTTCAGTAAAATATTAATAAATTCATTTTATTTTTCCTTCTAAATAATTAATATTAATATAATTATAATTATAATATAATTGTCGATTATATTTCAAGTGAAATATGAATATATTCATTTTCTTTTTTCCTTTAAATATTCATTTTTATTTCTTTTTCCTTCATAATTTTTTTCTAATATTTCATTTAGTGGTTACTAATTTTTGCATGGGGAAATCTATGTTATATTTATAGTGAATTTTTATTATTAATCTCCTATTTCATTTGGCCGAATTCCTGTGCCAATTAGTAACATTATCAACATAATATTAATAACAGATTCCCGTGTGTAATATTTATATCCTTTTTCATTCATAAAAAAATTTTAATATTCATTTCCATATAATTAATAAGTAATATAATTATAAAAATATAATTACCAATTATATTTCCAATGAAATATTAATATATTCATTTTCTTTTTCCTTCATAAATATTAATATGATTATAATAATTTAATTGTCGAAATAAATTCATTTCCTTTTTCGTTCAATTTTCAATCAAATATTAATATTAATTTACTTTTTCAAATGACCTAAATTTCGTGCCGTTTAATTTTCATTTAATTAATTTTTTAATATATTTTTTTTGAACTATAATTTCACCTATGAACATGGTATGAATAAACGAATAAAACAACTGCATATTCAAAGTAATGTAAAACCATGAAATGTTAAAATTTAAACAAATCACACAAATTTAAAATTTGAAATCTTTAATGCCCAAAAACATAAATGTCTAGTATTTCGACATGAAAATATTTTATTAATTGCTTCTCAACTTTTACATCTCTTAACAGATCCACTATCCTTTGCATCACATTGCTTATTAGGCTCCAAATATCTGCATTTTGTAATTAAAGGATCAAGAGAGCTGGAAATATAAGATTTCAAATATAAAAAAATAGTTAAAAAAATCAATTAAAAAAAGAATAGTTAATACTTAGAATACAAGTTGTAGTTATTTGTTAAATTAGCTTACCTTTAAGCAATTGAAGCTACCAACAATTAACCCCAGCGCTTGTGATTACAAAATATAAGAACCTGCAATGAATGTAAACAAAAAAAAAAAAAAGATAAGATAAGAACAGTAAATATGTCACACTTCTATGGAGAATGGTGGTTCTTCCCATGTACATGGATGCTTTCACAAACGAAAAACAACAAAGCTAAGAGACATGAAAATTGGTGGTGGTACGGTGGTTGACTGGGTTTCTTATTGTATTTATAGCCATGAAGCAGAGCTATAATATATGAATGGAAAACCTCCATTATATTATATTCCATACATATTTGAATTCCATATATATTATATTCCAATACCTATTTGTTTACAATTACATTTGATTTAATTTTCAATTCCAATAATATCTCATATTCTTGATTTAATTTTCTACTAATAAATGATGACTTTATGGACGTGATCTTCGTGTATATATTTTTTTCTTGAAGACAATTTTTGTGTATATATAAATATTACCAATTTTTATTGCACGTACTGCTATTACCGTGTATAAGTGACATTAATATGCTAATATTTGTTACGATTTAATGAACAAATTAATTTAAGAAAATATTATTGAGTAAGCAAACAATTCGTGTTAGTAGGTTATTACCATGTGAGAATTGGTTAGAAATGGTTTGAAAATAAAATATAATAAATATTTGATTTAATTTTACATGGCAATTGCCCATTACAATTATTAGATATTATTAGCATATATAATATAATATGATTGAAATTCATAATTTTTGTATCTCAGCCAGAATATGAGTGCATTTAGGTAAATATTACCAAAAATTGTAACAATCAAAACCACATTCTTATCTCATTAATATTATTCTATCATAATAGTTACCATAATTACTAATAACCTATTATAACCAATTATAATTAATATTATTCTATCATTAATATTATTCTGTAATAATAATAATAATAATAATAAATATTATTAATATTTAATAATATTATTATAATAATAATTAGCATATTACTAAAATACCCCTACGTTTGGGCGGGAAAATTTTGGAGAAGGATAATGCTTTTATATGTAGTATAGATATAGATTATATTGTGTAATTATTAACTAATTTGTATATTATTAATTTTAGGGATCGCCAATGACCTTGTGGTCTAGTGGCACCCGGTTTACACTCCCACTTGGAAGGGAGTGAGTTTGAGCTTCAGTGGAGGCGACTGTTGACTCTTTATGCTTCAATATATTGAGAAAGTAGCTATGAACAGATACTAAAAAGTTTAGGGAGCATTCCATTGTTACATTAAAAATGCCCCATGTAACTTAAATACCAATTATTATTATTATTATTATTATTATTATTATTATTATTATTATTATTATTATTATTATTATTATTATTAGTAGTAGTAGTAGTAGTTGTTGTTTGTAACCACTAACAAGTAGTTTGTAAATATGGAGTATTTATTATTGTACTAGTTTGCATTCTTCCAATATTTTGAAATGGATAATACTATATAGATTAAAATGTATCATTTGGTGAAAAAAATGTATTCTAGTAATAAATAATTGAAATAATACATGTGATGGATGGAAAATCTTTGAATTGAAGTATTGAACTGTATATATTTTAAATTTATTAAAACCATTATAAGTTAAAATTTTACAAAATTGATACAATGGAAACCCATATCATTCAAGTCAAATATCGAATTTAACATATTTTTGATAAATTTGATCATTCGATCATCACTGCCAATAAAGAATATAGTATTCACGTATAAACAAAGAATATATATAAATGACATAATTGTCTATCATATTGTTTACATAGACACATTTGTCACTCTCATTTATCTTTAATACATTCGACATTACTGCATGATCAAACTTGCTTCTACTGTCATTGCTTAGACACTTGTTTCAAAATACATAATAATTTAACCAATTTATAGGCTTTCTTCTTTAATGTTTTCCCGGAACAATAAAACTCTCATGTTGTTCCATATAGACCTCTTCATCTAACTCACCATTTAAGAAAGTTATTTTCATATCCATTTTAGGAACTTCCAAGCTTCACGACATGGCAATATCAAGTATCATTCTAATATAATTTATTCTTGTCACAATAGATCAAAATAAGTATAAAAATAATCGTGACACTTATATGTTGTCTGTAACCCTTAATTACAAGTACGATCTTATACTTTTCAATGATGAGACTATCCAATTTCATCTTTCGTATAAAGACTTACTTGGATTATGTTGAAAATTGAAAATGCAAATCATGTATGTTATCTTTGACCTACTAGATGTAGTGTAATAAGTATGAGCCTTTGGTTTCTTTTGTATGAAATGTTTCCTAATGTATGAATATTCATGCATGCATTAAGTGTTAGTTTCTTCACAATATTTCAATGATATTAAATGCAACTTTCGTTATAAATTTATTTCACTCACTATATTGATTGTATCACTATAAATAGTACTTATACTATATTTTGGTACATAAGAAGAAGCCTAGACAAAAACATAAAAAATAAATAAAATAAACTCGTACAACTTCAAAGTTTAGCCCCTAGCACATTCCACATCAACTCGAAGGAAATTCATCTATGTTATGTAAAAGGCTGTGACTATATATAAATAGTATGGCCATATACTATACACAAAAAATATTTTGGAGAAAGATCTAATTATTAAAGTAATAAATATTTTGAGATATTAGATGAAACCAAAATATTTTAATATAAAATATTACTATTTACCGTTCCTTTTACGGTATAACTGATTTAAGGATTTGACTCATTCTTTTTTGTCTCTCCAATTAATTCAACCAACTCAAAACTCATATGCCCCTTTGACCTCAGAGTTCGATCAACAGAAAGCATTCAAGATGAGAAATAAAGCACAACTCATAACTAATTTTCTAAGTAAGTTAGTCATACATGTCTCCCTCTCTAACTAATTAACCTTCCAACATTTTCCACCCACCAAGTCCTCCTGCAAAGTCTTCTGATCTGTTTATTTCCATTTAATTTAACCAACCAAGGCTTGTATGTTCCTTTGACCTCACAACCCAACAAAAAGTATGCAAGATGACAAATACAAAGCATAGCGGCCCTAACTCATTCAATAACTAAGTTAGTCATACACATATTTTAATTTAGAAAATAAGTAACAACTTTAAATAAACAACTATCTTCAAATATTAGATAATACCAAAACATTTTAACTTAAATATTAGTTACAAAAAGAACTTGAATAATTGAAGCTCAAGAAAACTTTAGATAAATTAGGCATTAAGCCAACCACTCCTTCGGCTCAGAGTGTTGGGCATTTTTATGAAAATACAAGTGAACCGAACACTCAAGCTAAGGAAAAATTCAAACTCCTCCAAAAATGGAATTATATATATATATATATATATATATATATATATATATATATATATTAGTGCAAGTCTACATTTTTTTTAATGTATGTGGAGAAAGGTTCCTTCAAAACCTTCCAAACTCTAATTTTTCAATTCAAAAGGTTGATTGAAAGGGTATGCGTGTGCACGCGCACACACATATATAAATGAAGGAATTATTTGGATCTAAGATTATTTTTTGTGTCATATATCAAACCAAGCATATATTATAGGGTGCGTCTTTTACTAATTTAGTGCTTTTGTTTTTTGGTAATCGGGCTAAACAAGCTAGCACAACTAACCTTATAGCCCGACAGGGCTCGATTGATTAGCCTGATTTCATATATAGTTATTCCTAAACTGTGTATTTTTAGTATTGGAAATATGAACTTTTAGAATATAAATTGTGTTTCTATGTCAAAACAAATAAATTGTGTATGTTAACCTTGTGTGTTCGTAGTATACAAATTGTGAATTTTTAAAAGGTAAATTGTGAACATTCAAAATCCGGGTCCAAGGTGGACCCGAGTCCACATAATAATTTGCCCCGATTTCATTATCGGATTGATTTTTTTTTTTTTTTAATATTATGATTCTATAATTTTTTGTTCTTATCAAGCTAAGGCTTTGGTTTTGGGTTGTGAGCATGCAGTAACATCCTATTTTAAATGGGCCAATTACAATGGATTTTAATGGAACTAAAATCTGATTTAATGTTGTCTAATAGGCTATATTACCCGATTGAATTGATTCACAAGTTCTATTGGGCCATTTAATGTATAGCCTAATGCATTTTTACCTTAATTTAATCAACTCAATAGTCAATACATCAAATTACAAAATGACTCCTCAATGTAGTCAAATATATGCAATTTTGCTTCTTCTACCACTGTTAACACTAAGGACAAGTCTAGGCAATGCTAGATGTCCCTCCATTGTCTACCACTCACAAACTTACCACTTCATAATGTGGTAAATTTTAATAGGTTAAAATTTAATATAAAAATAAAAAAAAAATGAAAAATAAGCCTATTAAAACCAGCCACATTGTCAAGAAATAACAAGCTTGTGAGTGGTAGATGTAGGGCACTAAGCATTTTCTTAACATCAATTGCCATTTTTTTAAATATGTTTCTTTTTTCTCGTCAACCCAAATGTTTTATTTTCATATTGGTGACCGTAAGGTTAAAAAGAATTGAAAAGTAATTTTGCAATTTTGGCAATTGTACTTGTTAGGGATTAAAACAACCAAATGGAAATATATGATGCCAATGACCTTGTGGTCTAGTGGCACGAAGTGACTCTCCCAAATGAGAGGTCATGGATTCGAGCCCAGTGGGGGCGTTGTTGACTCTTTATGAATAGAGACTATGTTGTAATAGAGTCAGTAATACTAAAAAAAAAAAGGAAATATATTGATTAAACCCAGATAAAATTCATCTAAATATTAAGTTGGGCTAATTAAGTTAAGGGCATTTGAAATTGTGATGTTTGGGCAATTGGGCCTAGTTACTAAGCAAGCTTCATTCTCTAAATAAAGTCATTATTCTAAAATGATTTTTTTTTTGATTTACAAGAAAAGCCCGTAGCAGCTATTCAAATATGTGCTTTAAGTAAAGCTCGTATTATGACCCTAACTTCCAAATAAGCATAAAGAGGTAACATTTTTTTTTCCTGTTGTTGCAAAATGCATCACTAACTACACAAAAGACTACAGTTTTTGTTCCTCAAGTAACGTAATTGTAAACTTACGTAGTGATTTGACTTATATTCCATGTCTCGATAGTTAGTGGACGTTCACAGTTTCATTGCTCAAAAGACGAAAATCAAAACTTTTCTTTTTTCCATAAAATTAGAAGTGTATTACGTGTACTAAAAAAAGTGTATTATGCAATGATTAACAGATACGATTAAAACAATTAGGGGTCGTTTGGTTCACGGAATGTTAGATTACCTTAGGGAATGTTAGATTGTTGGGAATGTTAGATTAGTGGGAATGTTAGATTCCTGTGTTTGGTAAAAATTAGCTAGGTTATTATATAATATAAACATGCATCTTTGGTTGAATTTTATTGTTTATGTTATAATGGTTTTTTTTTTTTTTGAAAATAATGTTATAATGGTTATTTTACCTTAATTAATACTCTCATATTACAAATCACCTTGCAAACATGAACATGTGCCAAACTGCTACAATATAATGTTATTTCTTTCCAAATTTATGTTTTCCCATATCTAGTTCTTTTTCATAAAAATAAAATAAATAAAATAAAGTTCAAAAATCAAGCTTTCACCTATGTTAAAGGCAAAGAATGTAAAATGGCAAGGTTATCTAACATTACCTAAGATGAGCAAGGGAATCACATTCCCTCAAAAACAAGGAAAAGTGTGATGTGGAGGCAATATTTGATTCCAAGAGAATATTATATAACTCTAACCAAACATGGGAATGTTAAATAACCAACCCAATATAACCCTAGTTATCCTATATAACCCGAACCAAACGCCCCCTTAGAGTTATATAATTAAAGGACAAAGAATACATTTTCCACACTTAAATCTATCTATCTTTCATTAGAACTAAACCTTTGGTGTTACACAAGACGTTACGCATAATACTAAAGCGTCCAAACAAAGAACTAGAAGACCATATAGAAATTTTTCTACTTAAACATTTCATGAACTGAATGTGTTGTTTGTTTCTTGAAAGGAAAATAAAAATAAAAAGTAGGGAAAAAAGAGAATATTTCCAGCATCATCATGCAATAGCATTATATTATTGGTATGATTGAGTCAGCTTTTGAATATAATGCCTCCATCTTCAATTGGTTTCCTCCCAAAAGGAAATATTTCTTACAGAAAATGAATTATTGTCATGAAAACGTGTAAGTTGCAACTGCACATCTGATCTTGTTGGTAGTATTATTGACATTTTAGCTGGATTTTTTGTCTTTGTTTTTTTTCTTTTTCCTGAATTTAATTCCATATTTAAGCAGTTGGTTAATTGCTTTGGAATAGATGGAGTGTCGTACAACTAAAGTGTGTGACAAAGGAAAAAGAATTTTGATCTTAGACTAGGTAGCTAGGGTGGTTGTTGTTATAGAGTGTTGAGATTGTATTAGAAGGTTTTTGTCCCTTTTTTAAGCTCAAAACAAGCATGTTTTTGGGGCTTAAATCTAGGGAGCATAGTTTACTTGAAAATGATTAAGATTAGAATGGTGTTAAGTGTTAACTTGCATAAGAAGTAAGAGAAGGTTGTTAGACGATATGGAGCAAAAGAAAAAAAAAAAGGGGGGAGGGCCTTTTAATTTTAAGGCCCATATTTTGGTGGGTTTATTAGCCTACCCCGACAAACCGGTCTAGTATATATACAATATTAGTGTTATTAGTATATATTATACACCATTTTATATAATTATATATATAAATATATATTTATTTATTTATTAATATTGGAAAAATGTATTAGTAAGTAATACATTATATTGTATAAATTATTTGTTATTGCCTTATAGATTCACATATTATGTATTTGATTATTTATTAGGATTTATTACTATATTAGTTTATTGTGTTCAACAAATTACAAATGCATTAATATATGTTTATACTATTCAAATTATTTTAGTATACACTTATTAAATTTTTCATATTAATTTTTATTTAAATTTAAAACTTTTTAAATTTGTCGGCCCCACCAAGGACCGTGGGCCGAGGCGAGCCGGCCTATTTTAATCCCGTATTTTAGCAGGCTTTTTAGCCGACCATATGGCGGGTTTCGTCCCGCCAACCCGTTTCGACAACTCTAATATTATATGGACTGCAACAAAGTTCATATTATTCTTTTGGTACATTTGATGGGAATAGATCGAATAATGAGATTTCTATCAAGTCTACTACTTAAAGAGAGATGTACACTATCACATAAAGTATGTCACGAACCCAAGTATCAATTCAAATGATTATATTGATAGAAATTAAAAATATTATTTTCCAATCCATTCCTGAAATTATCTCTTAATATTATTTAGACCTATTGGTTAAAATTAAAATATCACATCTTTGTGGCTTATGGAAATTATATTTAAATATTTTAAATTTGAAAATTTAATTTCTTTTTTTTTTTTAAGTAAAACTCTTCATGATCCTTTTTTTAAAAAACTTTTTATATTTTATATCTATTGCCAAGTATCTTCTGGTTTGATGACATTATTGTTATATTTTTAATGTTTGGGTACTCAAAGAAAATAAAGTTAAAGTAAAATATATATTCTGGTTATTGCTATTATTGTTGAGAGGAGGGAATTGAGAAGAAAAGAAATTATAATTCAATAGAAAAGAATAAAGTGGAAATAAAAATTAAAATGTCCTTATGTAGTAGTGGTAGCAGCAGCAGCAGCAGCAGCAATGAGTTTTATATGAAATAAAATTAAATCTAAGACAAAAATAAAATTAACTCTTTTAAAATAGTGATTTTAAATTGTTACTAAGAAATCTTATTAGTTTTATATGAAATTTTTTGAAAATTCTAATTTTAAGGTTAGTATTGGCATTTTAGCATCAATTTTCTCTTATATATACATTACTCAATTCATGTTATTTTCAACTCAATGAGTGCTCAAATTTGTCTAGTCATAATATGGTCAAAGGTAGCAAGCTTGTCTAGTCTAAAATGTGTGGTACCTTGAGTTGAAAATGACATGAGTCGAGTAAAAGATATATAAAAGAGAGGTTAATATATATTTAAATGGCCAACTTGCATTGCAAATAAAGGAATTTTGAAATTTCTCAATAGGATAGCTAACATAATATATCTATGAGGGACTAAAAGCATTACTTTAAAAAATAACTAAGGGATGAAAATTATATTTCAAACTAATAAGAGATTGAGTTTACACTAAGGTATATAACTCAAGAATAAAATTAAAGTGTTTTATCTCTATTATATAATTAAAATTATTATAATATAAAAATATAATATAATACCTACTACTATAAAATGTATTGTACCTACTAATATTTTTGTAAAAAAAATTATAGATATTTACAAAAATACCATAACCTCTTTCTATTTATATTAATAGGCATGATTTTATTTTGACATGGTGGAATTTTTTATTATTTTGTACCATTAAATAACAATTTATATTTTTAATTTCAAAATTATAGTTAAATAGTAATTTTTATCTAATTATTTTAGTGGACATATACAATGGTTTTTTCTAAAAGACAACGGAAGGAAGTAAAGTATTTTTTTAAAAAAAATTATTCATGTTACTTAATACTTACCCGCAGTAACAGTCACTATGCAAATGTGTGTAATGTGTGAACTTCACATTGTAACCCTAACCAGTAAAGGACCACAAGGAGGTAATCGGATCAAACCAAAAAGGTCAATAACCCGCTCCTATTGAGAATTAATTTTGTGATTACTAATCAACTGTCTGATCAACATTGTTGAGTTGCCTTGTGTAAAGATTTTCTTGTCATTACTAATGAAAGACCAAAATGAGAAAACTTGAATAGAAGATCAATAATGAGTCAATGAGTAGACATTAGACAATTTTAATAGTCTTGAGTACAACCATTAGATGTCAAAATAAATAAATAATACAATTAGAATGTGTAATAATAACTTTTCAAAAAAAAAAGAAGAAGAATATGTAATAATTTTTTATACATTTAAAGAAATTTAGATTTAGACTTAAAAATTTTATATAAAATTTCAAATTTAGAGGACTAAATTATACTTCATTTTTCCCATTACATATGTCATTATATTATTCATATTGTTAAATTAACATTTCCTTATTAATTTTATTTAACAATTTTTTATAATTTTCAAATATGACTTTTTGTATACAATAAAATTTTAAAATTTTTATTGCAAATATTTAAATTTTATTCATTAAAATTAAAATAAATATTAAAAAATTATACTAAAAATAATTTAAATAAAAATTAATTATCTGGAAAATTAACTAAACAATTGAGGGAGTAAAATATATTTAAGGATAAAATAATTTTGGTTGGTAATTTTCTGATTTGACTATATATTCATATTGAGATTTTGCCTGACTTGATTTATGGAATTTCAGCATGAAAATATATGTCTCATAATTTTTTGATTCGTTTTATCCATATAAATCATTCTTTCTGTAATGCATTGGAGCAAGAAAAGTATGTGCAAAATACTAGGGAATAATAAGAGTATCATCATGCAAAGGTTCATGCCTATCCACTTGGTAATATATTTATTGAATTTATGAAAGATTTGATTAAAGTGATTTTAAAATAAAAAAAAATTGATATATTCATGAGTTAAAAATTAAACGAATTTTATACATGACTAATGAAAATATGTTATTTTTGGATTTTGACTGAATGTGATTCATACTCAATAGTTAAATATTAAATTTAGCAGATTTCTCGAACTTTAAGATCAAAAGTTAAAAAAAAAATATTATATTGTAACAGAGTCAGTAGTACTAAAAAAAGATCAAAAGTGAAAAAAAAAGGATAATAGTCTTGAAACAAAAATTGAAAAATTTGTAGCTACAACAAAAAAAATATAAAAAAAATACATATGCATTTCTTTAATTTAGAATCAAATGTTTACAATACCTTTATTTAAAAAAAATTATTTATTATCAATTTTTGTAAAAAAAAAAAAAGATATATAATTCCATTAGTTATATTGCCTTTATTTTTTACAATAAAATATTTTAATTTTTTTGAAAATCAATATTTTTTATTGTAAAAAATAAAGACAATATATAACTAATGGAATTATATTTCTTTTTAATTTTTTAAAAAATAATGAATACATTTTTTTTTGAATAAAGGTATTGTAAGCATCTAATTCTAAATTAAAGAAATGCATATGTATTATTTTTTTTGTTGTAGCTACAAATTTATTTAATTTAATTAAAGTAATAGAGTAGGGCACTTAAACCTAACTTATTCTTGACAGAATATTCTACAGGTATGATTGTAAATCTCTTATCATGATGATTCTAAAACATTATTTGTAATTAAAATGATTAGAAACATTTAAAAAAAATAATCATGGTATAGTCATTATTTAGTATAACTTCAATATCGTTATGTAAATATATATACGGAGTATATTTCAATTTTCTTAAAAATGGATCCTAGATTCTTATACTAATGAGAATAGCATTATAACTACTCACATTGCATGTTTAGTAACAATCTTTACTGCATAATTAATATATAAATAATATAATACTTCTTTGTATGCATTATGATTCATTCTCTTGTACAACCATACTTGTATCCTTGTATCTCATTTTGTGGTTCTCACTATATCCCTTCATAATCTATGCATTTTAGTTACTCCTTACTCCTTATTATCATCATATTTTTGCATTTTTCTCTCTCTCATTATTATACAAATACGTAAACTAATTAAGGAACATTAATTTAAAAATACACATTGGGCATTGGTCTAATCGTGCAAAGCGCATGTAATAACTAGTAATAATAATAATAATAATAATATGTGGAGATGGTGGTGGTGGAGGAGATGGTTATGGACTTATGGTGGTGTTGGTGTTGGTGGTAGTAGTGGTGGTGGTGTGGTAGTGAACTAGTGGTGATGGTGGTGGTGGTACGTGGTGGTTGTGGTGGTGTGTGGTAGTCGTGTTGGTGTTGGTGGTGGTAATGGTGGTGTTGGTGTTTGTGGTGGTAGTGGTGGCGGCGGTGTTGGTAGTGGTACGGTTGGTGATGGTGTGGTGGTGGTAATAATAATAAGAGTCATTTCCATTTTTGGTCCTACTATTATTGTGACATTGTCAATTTTAGTCCACTTCATTAATTTTTGTCACATTACGGCCAGTCTTATTTAGTCTTTGCCACTTTTAGTCTACTATTAAAATTTTAACGGTGAACTAAAAGTGACAAAGACTAAATAAGACTGGCCGCAATGTGGCAAAAATTAATGAAGTGGATTAAAATTGGCAATGCTCCAATAACAATAGGACCAAAAATGGAAATGACTCTAATAATAATTTGAAAACTAACTTTAAAAAGAAGAGAGAGAGGAGAGATGAAAAATAAATAATTTGGAAAATGTCTTCCGACTAAAAACTAGCAAGGAAGACATTTTTCTGCCAAATTGTACATTTTCTCGGTTTACCAGAATAGATATTTTCTTTTAATTTTATTTTCCTTGAGTACCCAAATACTGAAAAATCCAAAAAATGACTTCCGAAAGTCATTTTCCAAATTTCCAAACGGAACCTAAATTACTCTATATCACAACTCAGAATCTCAGATATCTTACCTATTAAAAAAAAATCCTAAGATTCTCAAGAATGTTAGGTTTCAAAGTGTGTGAATCTAAACCAAACAACAGATGCTTGATTTTATTCTTTCTTTTTTCTTTTATAATTTTCAACCAAAAACAGTCTCATAAAAAAAATTTTTATTCCTTTTTATCCATATAAATGATTCTTTCTTGAACGTATTGGAGCAAGGAAAGATATTATGGAGTAAATGAAATAAGCATAATATATGTGAAAAAGAAATTAAAACTAGAATCATGACTGATTTCAACCAAAACATTACTTTAGCATAATTAGCAATTTTAGCACTTCATATATTACTTTATTACAAAAAGAATATGCAAAATTCTATTAAGATCAATGTACCATCATGCAAAGAGTCATGCCCATCCACTTAGTCATCATATTGAATTTATAAAAAGAATTGTTAATTCCGACTTTGATTTATTTTTCTTTTTGTTGAGTACTTACTGTGTCTGTTACAATGTAGTATCTGTTCATAACTATTTTTTCAACTGACCTACTGAAGCACAAAGAGTTTTTCAACTGACGTATCTGTTCATAACTTAACTATTTTTTCAACTGACCTACTGAAGCACAAAGAGTTTTTTCAGTCATAACTACTTTCTCAACCTACTGAAGCACAAAGAGTCAACAGTTGTCTTTCTCAACCTACTGAAGCACAAAGAGTCAACAGTTGCCTTTCTCAACCTACTGAAGCACAAAGAGTCAATAGTCGCCTCCACTGAAACTCGAACCCACTCCCTTTTATATGGGAGTGTAAACCGGGTGCCACTAGACCACAAGGTCATTGACCTCGACTTTGATTTATGCATATTACGTTTAATAAATTTTAAAAGTGATCATATTTTAAAATTGAATTCACCTTATAATGTTCACATCCAAAAATAAATTTTCATATTCATTAATTACTCATGAGTTTGTCAACCTCTCCATGAGTTAGAAAAAGAGGATTGTAGAGTTGTGACATGCCAAGAGGTGCGAGGAAGGGTGGTTAAAAAGAAAAAAAAGAAAAAAAAAACAATCAAGTTATGTCACATCAAGAAGTGAATAATTAAGATGTGAATTTAGGAGCGGTGCATAGAGTTGTTTTTGTTTCAATTCTGATCTCTTAACTAAAAGTGACAACATTTTAACAGTGGGGGTGGGGGCAGATTTACTTCTTAATCAAATAAGAAAATTAATTAAGCTGTGCCACATCAAGAGGTGAATATTTAAGATGTGAATTTAAGAGGGGCTTGTACTGTCGTTTTTGTATAAATTTTGATCTCTTGACTAAAAGTGACAAAATGTTAACAGTTAAGTATTATATTTAATTGTGACCAAATGCGTTATCAGCATTAAATTTAGCTATAGTTCAAATTACATTAAATAACTCTAATAATGCAAGTATTGAAATATTCTCTTCTCCGTTAACATTCCGTTAACTTTTAACTTACCGATTAATTTCTATAAGAAAGGTCTTAGGTTCGAACCTCATCTCGATCAAATTTGACATAATTAAGTTCCCACTCTATTTTACTCTTATTAAATTAAATAAATTAGTAGCTACAACAAAAAATGATACATATGTATTTGTTTAATTTAGAATTATGTGTCTACAATACCTTTATTTTAAAAAATTATTCATTATCAAAAAATTAAATTAAATAAGAGAAATAATTTCATTA
>CM008334.1:44454040-44464632 GCA_002525835.2 Ipomoea batatas | reverse complement strand
AATTATATATAATAATATGTTTTGTTTTTTTATTTTTTATTTTTTTTATATATCATTGTGACAGTGTGCGTGTAACTGTGTATATAATATAATATATAATGTGCGTGGGGTGTGTGTGTATACTATAATTATATATATATGTCAATTGTCATATGTGTTAGTGTGCATATAAATTATAGTATAATATATAATATGAGTGGCTAATGGCTGTAGATGGTGTGTGTGTGTATAATATAATTATATATATATATGTGTGTGTGTGTCAGTGTGTATATACTATATAATAAATAAATATAATATATAATGTGGCTTGCCAGTTGCCAGTCGGCAGTAGCCTAACTGCCTAAGTATAATTTTTAATTCTTTTTTTTTTTTTTTTAATTTCACGGTTCCGGAACCGGGAACTTAGGAACCTTAATCGGAATATAGGTTCCGGTTCAGTTTGTACAGTACTCGGTTCGAACCGAACCGTGGTCATCCCTATAGGTGATCGGCCCAAGAGTGGTCTACCTGTTAGGAATGGCAAGTGCTCAATGGAGGTCCGAGTGTGTACGGGGTCCAGTCTGGGTCGGTTGCAAAGTCCAAGTTATGAAGTGCTCCGTAATATTTATGGTTGTGATGAACCTTTGAAAAGAATCAGAGTCGATTATTTGGCAATCTTTACCTAAATATTTTTATATTTTCTAAGTCACAACCTCATTCCATGAACACAACGACGTCGTTTTGATGCACGGTCAACAGTAAAGTTTGCCCAATTACCATGTAGACTACTTACTTTTTCATTATGAAAGGTCATAATTAAAGATAAGAAAGATCATGCATGCTAATTAAACTAGCCCCATGCGCTAGCCTAAATCATTCTACAAAGCAGCACTGGTATTGCAGAAATATTAGTTTCATGTGAGGATTAATTAGGTGTTCAATGTGTCATCGCTGATCAATGACTTTTTGTGGCTAACTATGGGGTCACAACAATAATTTAGGGTATGTTTGGAAATTCGAAAAATGACTTTCAGAAGTCATTTTTTATATTTTTCATGTGTTTGGATATTTAAGAAAAATAAAATCAAAGGAAATTATTCATTTTGGTCAACAGACAAAATCTTAATTTTGGCAGAAAATATCTTCATAGATTTTTAGTCGAAAAACATTTTTTGAATTGTTTTCCTGTATTTATTTTCTCTCATCTCTTTTCAAACTAGTTTTTTGGATTATTATTACCATTTATTATTATTATTATTATTATTATTATTATTATTATTATTATTTTATAACAAATAATATGTTCATTTTCAAGAAAATAAAGCAAACGAAAAAAATGTAATTTCTTAATTTTTAGCCAAATAGCTAGAAAAGGATAATTTTTCTAACATTCAACTAAATATTAGAAAATTAAATTATTTTACAAAAATAAATAATTTTTAAAAATTATTTTCCACAAAATATTTTCCAAATTTTCAAATTGACCCTTAGTTACCATTATCAATTCTATCCTGTATTCATGAAATCTAATAGTTAAAAATAAGTTGTGACATACTACATTAAAACCTTTTTCAGTGCACTTAAACAAAGACTTAACTCTATTGAAAAAAGCGTCAAATAGATTATCAAATTTTTACTATTCTGTAATTGGATCACCGAACAAAAAAAGTTTACAATTGCATCATCTAACTCTATAAATTTGTGCAAGTAACATTTATAGCAGGTTATTTGCAGGTAAAGCCGATCAATGTTTTTTATTTTTTGTTTTTAAATCTAACATGGGCGAAGGAGGCAACATCCTCCTCTGACCATGCCACTTACTTTGAACAATTTTTTTTTGTTTTTTTAAAAGAAAAGAATGAAAGATTGAGCCAGGAGTAGGAGGCCGCTGCCTCCTCCGTCCATAATTACAGTGGAGGCTTTATTTATTTTATTTTTTTTTTATGAGGTTTATTCCTCACCCTGTGACCCTAGCCGGTAAAGAATCACAGGAGGTAAATCAGCCTAAGTTACCCATAGCTGATCGGCTCAAACTCAGGGGTTTGAGGTTCGAACCTACGACCTCTCAGTTGTAGATGGATCTCTCTTACCACTTGGAGGAGGTGGTTGCCTCCTGTAACTTTTTTTTTTTTTAATTTAATTTATTTTTTATTTTATTAATATATAAATTTTTTTTAAGAAATTAAAAATATAATTATTTTATTTTTTAGGAACATATCATAAGAAAATGTGATCGGAAACCTATTGTCTACTTGTAAATAAAGTCAATTGCACACTTTTAATAATATTAAATGATTTAATTGCACACTCTTTTTGTTCGATGGTCTAATTGCATGAACAGTAAATGTTCCATGGCCTATTTGACACTTTTTTCAATTCTATTTTTTATCTTAAATTTATAAGTGACAATTCACTTTTTTAGTCATTCTTTTTCAAAACAATCAGCTTTGGTCCTAGTATTATTGTGGCATGACCTTTTTTGTTTTTCGTCAACAAAATCGTTGAATTGTCTATCATTAAATATAAGGAAATTTTGATCTTTTTTTTTTACAAAGTGGGTTGACATGCTAAGTGTCATAAATAATTTTTACTACCACAGTAAAATCAGTGAGCGGTAAATGTTAACTTTGGGGATTATGTTGTTGACGGTTGTAATTTACTATATTTTGCTTTTAGACTTTACGAGAATGAGATAAAATTAAGAGTTTATTATTGAAATTGTCCCTCGATTATTATAAAATTTTTAATTTTGTTCTTGATAATTTTTCTTGCGCAATTAAGTACTCGACTTTGAAAATTTAACCAACTTGGTCTTCCGTTTATTTTGGTGTTAAACAACCGTTAAATCGGGACTAAATTGGTAATTTTGCTATAGTCAATGGATCATTTTGATAATTACTTTTTTTTTTTTTACTGAAATGGTCCATCGACTATAATAAAATTACCAATTCGATCCCGATTTAACGGATATCAAAAGGTAAAATTGATATGAATGACAAATTTGAAACTATAATAGTATAATCAATGTCAAATGTAAAATATGGCCAAATTAGTAATCAAAGCTTAAATTTTAAAACGATATGGCCAATTTAGTAATCAAAGCTTAAATTTTAAAACGTCAACACACTTGATAATTAAATCTTAAATTAACGATCTCTTGTTAGACTATTTCACAAATTTTTATTTGTGAGATGAGTATGGTGAAAATATAATACTTATTCTAAAAAAAAATTGTAATGCTAATAAAAGGAATAAATGGTTGGTTACGTATAAGGAGACATGTAATACTTTTGAGAAAAATATAATAATTTTAAATTAAAATGTACTCCATAATATTTAGGATTGATTAGTTATGAGAAAAAATGTAACACTAATCATGAATTAATTGTTTAATTGTTAGTTATGAGAGAAAATGTAATAATTAAAACGAAAAATGTGACACTTTTGATTAAAAAAATGTAATATATACTTTTAAATCAAAATATAATCTAAAAACTAGTAAGTGTGAATGAAGGTTATACCATTCATTTAGGTTCATTTTTTAGCTACTTTATATATATATATATATATATATATATATATATAGACACACACACACACACAGACACACATTATACTATAAGAGTTGTATTATACAATATTTTGGTAAAAAAATACCCAACTGCTATAATTTCCGTTATCGTTTTCAACTATTGTTACCATGCATGCCACTACAAGAAAATTCGTGATTCGCGAAACAGCCAAATTCCGTCACGAAACGGGTTTTGCGACAAAATCGCGACGGAATTCGTTTCCGTCGTGTCTCGGCTTGTCGTATCTTCGTTTGCGACGGAAAACGTCCGTCGCGAAAATCGCGACAGAATTATTCGGTCGCGAAATGTTGCGACGAAATAATTCCGTCTTAATTCCGTCGCAATTTGGCAACAAAATATTTTTTAAAAAAATTAGGGTATCCGCGATTGTTCTTTGTACAACAGACGCGGATACCCTTAAAAAATTTTTTTTTAAAAAAAACAAAACAAAAAACGCAATATTCCTTTTTACAAACTGTAACTCTCAATAGTCAATACAAACACTAAGAAATACAATTCCAAAATTACATTATCAATCTACATTTACATTTAGTAATTCCGTCGCGAATCGCGATTTTTCTTGTAGTGTGCGTATGCATCCACCGCATATTTTCTAATCTCCTTAGATAGATTTATTTAAATTTTATAAAAAATGGTTTTCGTTGTTATTATTATACAATAATATACATATCTAAAATCTAAATAAATCTAGCATATATATATATATANTGACAATGGAGTTTGATGGTGACATTGTTAAATTTGATATATTTAATACTACCATGAAACATCTGAATGGCATGTCATCTGTTTTTGTTGTGGATATTTCATTGCAAGTAGATAATTGTCATTTGATTGGTGGTGATAAACCGAATGTTGCGTTGAATAAAAATCCTAACTATGAGGATGTGTTAGGAAGAAAATGGCGTCTAGCCAAAGACGTTAAAGAAAGGCGCTACTTGGGAGGCAATCCAAAGGGAGTTTATTCTACTCTTCCATTTATTTGTTTTGCATTTTTATTAATTTTTCTCTTATCTTTACATTCTATTAACATTGGGGACAATGTTGAGAATAAGTGTGGGGAGGGGATATGATTATTTTTTTCTCTTCAATTTGAAAAAAAATTTATTTCTTTTTCTGCTATATTTTTTTCCAAAAAATAATAATATTTTTACTAAAATTCATAACATAATTGAATAATTGGTCTTGCATATTATGAGTATTTAATTAGTGTTTTGTTTGATATGGTGGTGGCTAAACTAACCAAGCATGAACCTGTGAGATATTTGAGCCTTTGACTGACACTTCAGTCCAATTATTTTATTCTTGTGTGATATCTTCCATAGATTTGTATCTCTAGAACTTGCCTTGATTCTCTTTAAAGCTAATTTGATTCATGCATGATTTTAATATGATTAAGGCCATCTTTGATTTTTAGCCTCACTAGCCAAATAGCCTGTTCATACCGTAATTATTCTCCTTTGTCAGCCACTTTGAGCCTTTTGACTCTATTTTATTCTTATTGAACCACACATTATAAGTCTCATCCCTGAAATTAATTTCCTTAACCTTGCCTAGAGGACTAGGGGAGCTTTGATTGGGTAAATGCATAAAGATTGAGTGTGGGGAAAGAAGTTGGCAAAAGTGTCTATATGAGTGAGAATAAGGAAATTGTCATTGGAGTTCTATGAGCTTTTTGGTTGGTATTTTCAAAAAGAAAATGAGCCGATGTGGTTGTTTCAATTTGAAGTTGTTTCTACACTAAAGAGGGTGAAATGTATGATGGAAAATGTCTTTCTTCTTCTACAAAAAGAAAAAAAAATCAAAATAAAAAAAAAAGAAAAAAAAAGAAGAAGAAAAAGAAAAAAAAAAGAAGAAGAAAAAGAAGAAAAAAAAAAAAGAAGAGAAAAAACGAAAAGTAGCAGTACAAAAAAGAGAAAATGAAATTATCATTTTTGGTTGTTATTAGTAGTCCTGCAGAATAAAATATGAATAGTTTGTGGTCATATGGGGATGTGATTTATTTGGTTGGAGTTGAACTATCAAAATAACAAGAGAGATTGGGTTCATTTGGTCTTTATTTTTGAGTTAGTTCATTCGATCATGCTCCTCTAGTTTTGAAGGTTTTTTGAGCTACTTTTCCAAATATTTCCTACCCTGTGCCCAAAGCCCCATTACAACCTTCGAGAAAGTCCTTATGATTTGATCATGCATGTTATCTTGTAGTGGAGAATGAGAAGATATGCAAGCCTATGGTAGAGCATTTCTATAGGAATTGATTTGAGTGAAATTTATACACCCTTCAAACACTTTTGAGTGACGAGTGATATACTCGTGAGGGCTTAGTTATTTAGTTTACTCCATTTTCAAATAAACTGCTAGTCAAGCATTTATAATTTGTTTGAGACCAATGTTCATGAAATGTTATGAGTTTATATATTTATATTTTCTTAAATAATGTTTTTGCTTGAGGACAAACAAATGATTAGTGTGGGGAATTTTGATAAGCACTATTTTTATACCTATTTATATTTGATTCTTATAATAAATTAGTTTTATTTATTTAACATTATATTTATTTTACACTTTAGTTTTATGTTTTGCAATAATATAATAATTATTTAATAATTAATGTTAATGAGTTTTTTTTACTATTAAAATTTTATTAATATTATTTATAAGACTTAGGCTTATCTGAAGGTGGAATTGAAGTGGCTTTTATATCTTTATTTAATTTGGGCAATTAATAATGTTTTAATTATTTATTGAAGCCTAAGTGTCATTTGAATTTGTCTTCTTTGACTTTTTCTTTGGTTTTATTAGGATTTAGGAGTTTTATTATTACGTACGTGGAACGCATGCAAGACAATGATTCGGACTGCGAAGAACTATTCAGACGGCGAAGTGCTACGTGCAACGAAGAATTCTGCAATTTGCTGCTAAACTCGATTTCGACCGTCGATCACTCCTTCGAATGAACGGCTAAATCTAAGCCTAAATTAGTATAAATAGGTGTGGAATTTAGTAGTAAAAATGGTCAGTTTGTATAGAATCAATTTATATTTATATTGTAAGCGTTCTTACGATGTCCTGCTGAGTTCTTAATTTTTCCAATTCGAGGATTATGGAAGTTTGATTCTACAAGACCAGTAAGCTTTATTTAGCTTTAATTATTCTTTGCGCTTTATTATCTATATATCTTCCGTTATATTCATATATATGAATTAATGCTTGGTTAATTGTTGCAATAGAGCTCATTGTTCAATTGTCAAGTTATTATATTGCTAGTCAGAACCTTGAATCCGTAATTGTTTAAGTGTTTTGATGTTAGTAGCAAATAGCACAATTTGATTATAACTGATTTTCGTTTTGTGTTATGGAGATATATAGTCTGGCTTAAATGAACCGAGCTTATGAGTTTGTTGGCTAGGATTGGTAGTCTTTTTAATTCGATAATGCTGGTAGTAAATTAAATCCTAAGAGCTTGTTTAGGGTTGTTTATTAGCTAGGGAAGTAATTAAAGAGCTTGTTTTAATTACCGACGAAGTAAGGAAAGACAGGTTGTTAGAGCTTGTTAATAACCATAACCAATCTAGTAAAGATTAAAGGTAGTTTGGCTTGCATATCAATATTTGTCTTGTTAGAATTAAATTGATATTATTCCTTGGGTTGGATACCATTTGACATTGACATTTACTTATAATTATTTGCTATTTGATATTATTTTTCATTTTATTGTTGCTATTTAAGTTGCGACTCTCATTTCATTATTTATTCTATTGCTAAAGATAAGTCTAACCAATCTCTGTGGGTACGACCTTACTCGTCACTATTACAATTCTTAAGAGTAAGTATTTATTATTTGTTGGTTTCGACACCCATCAAATTTTTGGCGCCGTTGCCTGGGATTGGTGTTAATTAGATTTATTTTTATGCCATGTTCTTCTCGTACGGGTCAATTGCAATACGATCCTGAGATTGAGAAGACTGCAAAAAAGTTAAGGAAGGAGACTAGATTGCGTAAAAATAAAGTACTGCCATCAACATCTCTTCAATCAACTACCACAACTAAATCAATTGCATCTTGTTGCGAGTCCGAAAAAGAACAAACAATGGCCGAAAATCAAGTAGTGGCTGAAGAACAAAGAACTTTAAGGGAGCTTTCTGCACAGAATCTAAATCAACAACCCCTTTGTATTCAACATCCTGCCTTAGAGGTTGGTTTTGAATTAAGATCAGGTTTGATTCAACTACTCCCAACATTTCGTGGTCTTGAAAATGAAGATCCACATAAGCACCTAAAGGAGTTCCACGTGGTGTGTTCGAGCTTCAAACCGCAAAGAGTGACGGAAGATCAAATCAAACTACATGCTTTCCCATTCTCATTAGTCGATAGAGCAAAAGATTGGTTATTTTACCTTCCTTCAGGCTCAATAAACACATGGGATGAAATGGTAAGACTATTTCTTGAAAAGTTTTTCCCAGCATCACGAGCTGCCAGCATTAGAAGGGAAATATGTGGCATCAAGCAAAGAGACATAGAGACTCTCCACGAGTACTGGGAACGCTTCAAGCAACTGTGTGCAAGTTGCCCTCAACATGGAGTTTCTGAACAGCTCCTAATTCAATACTTTTATGAAGGATTGCTTCTGATGGAAAGAAAGATGATGGATGCAGCTAGTGGAGGTGCTATAGTGAACAAAACTCCTCGTGAAGCTAGAGATTTGATATCCATAATGGCTGCCAATTCACAACAATTTGGATGTAGACAGGACACACCTTCTAGAAGAGTGAATGAGGTGAACATTTCTTCTCTTGAGAATCAAGTATCTCATTTAACTACTCTTGTTCAATAGTTAGCTCTAGGAGGTACACATCAGGTAAAGGTTTGTGGAACATGTGCTGCTACTGGACACCAAACAGATATGTGTCCGACACTTCAATATGATTATTGTGAGCAAGCTAATGCAATTGGAGGCTTTCCAGGCCAACCACAACGAAATTATGATCCATATTCAAATACATACAACCCAGGATGGAGGGATCATCCAAATTTAAGCTACAAGCCACGTCCACAATTTCCACAGTTTCAGCCTAGACAACCCATTCAACAGCAACCTTCATCTTCACAACAACCATCTTCTAATTCAAGTATGTCATTGGAAGATATTGTTAAGTCACTTGCCATTAACACACAACAATTTTAGCGAGACACACAACAATTTCAGCGAGACACACAACAATTTCAGCAAGACACGCAACAATTTCAACAACAAACACAACAATTTCAGCAAGAAACAAGAACAAGTATTCGAAACTTAGAAAGTCAGATGAGCCAGCTAGCCTCTACCGTGAGTAGGTTGGAATCTCAAGGTAAGTTGCCCTCACAAACTATTGTTAATCCAAAACAAAATGTGAGTGCAATTACCCTGAGAAGTGGAAAAGAGTTTGAAGAGCATACTCAAGTGAGAAAAACACCCAACCGAGATGAGGAAACTGAAAAAGAGGTCCATCAACCTCAAAATGATCAAAAGCCTGACAAAGAACATCCAAAGTCTTTGGCAATTCCTCCTCCTTTTCCTAGTAGGTTGGCCAAATCCAAGAACGCCGAAGAAGAAAAAGAAATACTTGAGACATTTCGAAAAGTCGAGGTAAATATTCCTTTACTTGATGCTATTAAACAAATTCCTCGATATGCTAAGTTTCTCAAAGAGTTGTGCACAAACAAAAGAAAGTTGAAAGGCAATGAAATGGTAAGTATGGGAGAAAATGTTTCAGCTATCCTTCAAAAAAAATTACCTCCCAAATGCAAAGATCCAGGTATGTTCACTATCCCTTGCAAAATTGGAAATGTTAATGTTGAAAGCGCAATGTTAGATCTTGGAGCTTCAATCAATGTGATGCCTTTATCTGTTTACTCATCTTTGAATGTTGGCTCCTTAAAAGAAACTGGTGTAATTGTTCAACTTGCTGATAGATCGAATGTTTATCTTGTGGGGGTTTTAGAAGATGTTTTAGTACAAGTTGACGGGTTGATTTTTCCAGTTGATTTTTATGTGTTGGATATGGAAGAAGACAATTCTCCCAATTCCTCATTGATCTTATTAGGAAGGCCATTTTTGAAAACATCTAAAACTAAAATTGATGTGCATGATGGTATATTGACAATGGAGTTTGATGGTGACATTGTTAAATTTGATATATTTAATACTACCATGAAACATCTGAATGGCATGTCATCTGTTTTTGTTGTGGATATTTCATTGCAAGTAGATAATTGTCATTTGATTGGTGGTGATAAACCGAATGTTGCGTTGAATAAAAATCCTAACTATGAGGATGTGTTAGGAAGAAAATGGCGTCTAGCCAAAGACGTTAAAGAAAGGCGCTACTTGGGAGGCAATCCAAAGGGAGTTTATTCTACTCTTCCATTTATTTGTTTTGCATTTTTATTAATTTTTCTCTTATCTTTACATTCTATTAACATTGGGGACAATGTTGAGAATAAGTGTGGGGAGGGGATATGATTATTTTTTTCTCTTCAATTTGAAAAAAAATTTATTTCTTTTTCTGCTATATTTTTTTCCAAAAAATAATAATATTTTTACTAAAATTCATAACATAATTGAATAATTGGTCTTGCATATTATGAGTATTTAATTAGTGTTTTGTTTGATATGGTGGTGGCTAAACTAACCAAGCATGAACCTGTGAGATATTTGAGCCTTTGACTGACACTTCAGTCCAATTATTTTATTCTTGTGTGATATCTTCCATAGATTTGTATCTCTAGAACTTGCCTTGATTCTCTTTAAAGCTAATTTGATTCATGCATGATTTTAATATGATTAAGGCCATCTTTGATTTTTAGCCTCACTAGCCAAATAGCCTGTTCATACCGTAATTATTCTTTGCGCTTTATTATCTATATATCTTCCGTTATATTCATATATATGAATTATGCTTGGTTAATTGTTGCAATAGGGCCCATTGTTCAATTGTCAAGTTATTATATTGCTAGTCAGAACCTTGAATCCG
>CM008334.1:44418273-44435108 GCA_002525835.2 Ipomoea batatas | reverse complement strand
AATACTAAACAATAAATTAGCCAAAAAATATAAATTCTGAAAAAAAAAAATTTGAAACATTGGAATTGCAAAATTGAAAAGTATACATTATGAAAATAAAGAGAATAAAATTCTGGTTATTTAATATAATAATTTTTTTTAAAATTTTAAATATGTAAACGCTTACATGGACAACATAAGGTTAAGAGAAATGTCACATCAGACGCCATGTCAGCAAGAAGACCTGGAAACCTGCTAAAAGTTCTAAGTGAATTTTTTATTTTGGTTTGTGGTTCAATATATACGATATGAAAGTTCAGGGTGCGGCATGAATAATTGGATATAGTTCATGGTGCTAGATGACACTTTAGCCGACAAAGTATTATTGTGTGGACCATGAATATAAGGTACATTTTTAATATAATAAAAATGCATTATTTGTGTACTGAATGTACATTACAGTATTTAATAGCCTATAAAATAATGTATTTTCAGTACTCAAATAATATATACTTTCAAATAATTTACTTTACGTGTTTGGGTCGGGTCGAAGTGGATTCAGATTCTTCGTAATGAGACGAAGATATTGATATATTGTACGCTCAAAATGGGTAATAGGTGAATGAAAAATTAATTTTCAAAGTGAACCTATTTGAGAGAAATTAAAATTTTATTGCTAATAATGCAATTAGAATTAACACTAGAAATATACTAATTTAATTAGCACCTTAGGTGCTAATTAAGCATTGTATTAGTGGTATTAAGCACTAATTAAAGTGCTTTATTAAGCATTGGTGCCCTTTCAACTGCTTTGTGGCAGTGGCACCGCAGGTGCTAAATGCACCTGCCAGAGGTGCTTTGCACTTTCGCAAGGTGCATAAATTTGCACCTGCGAAAGCTGTTTTTTGGTGTAATTTTCTGTGGTTCTGAAGGTTAAATTTCGGATGTTACAAAATTCTCGATTACTCAAATATTTTTAAGACGGGTTATTGTGATCGGTACGAATTAATTGAAAATTATTTTCATAACCGTTAATATTACGGAGTATTTCGATAATAAGTATGATCATTTCAAACGTTATAATCTAAATATTAATTGAATTACTTAATGCCATGAATGCTAATCATTCAAAGCTTCTCCTATATATACCAGTGTTTGGGCAGTGTGTTTAGTATCCCATTAATGAAACCAACGTAGAGCAGGTAGAAAGCTAGATACCAAAAAATTCATTTTTCTCTCTATTAGCTTTGTTCTATTTCTTCTCGAAACTTTGCCCATTCTCTCATAAACTAGCTTGTGTGCAAAGCCTTTGTTCTAGTTCGCCGAAGGTACTATTGTTTGAGTGCTCAAACATAATATCGTTGATTCATTTTATTCTGGGAAACCTACATCACAACGCTCCTAGTATCTCTGGGAGGTGAGGAATCGGTTTTAAGGGGAGAATGCATACTCGACTTGAATCCTTCGTTTGTTCTTCTTCTTTTCTTGGTACGTGAGATTATCTTTTAAACTTTAAATCTTTTTATATATTTCGTATATATATTAACTAACCCAATTAATTGAAAGGAAAAAAAAAAAAAAAAGCGTAAAGACAAGAAGAGTGCTCATAAAGGACAAGAATAACGTTCACAAAGATTATATTGTGTAGTAATAAGATAAGGTAAGATGAATGTTGTATTGAATTGCTAGGATATTACAATAATAGTGTTTTAATAGGACATGAGATGTTTAGCCAAGACAAGTACGTTGTCATTTGTACAAAGTATGTTTGGGCAGCTACCCGTGCAACCCGAGTGTTGTTTCACTCGGATCAGGCGGTTACAACCACATTGGCTGACTGTGTTTTGCCAGCCTGACTTCCTCGTCAGCTGATTGCATCATGCACGACTTGACTTCCTTGCTTTGCCCTTGGTCTGACCCTGAGGTCAGTTGTCAGGCTCCCTTGTCTTGAGGCAAGTCTTATTTTCACTCGGGCTAAGTACGTTCCATAGTCTTGATCTGGGTCTAATCTATCCAACAATACATGTGTGAATATATTTTGTAAATAAATTATTTATTAAAGTTGATTAATTTATTAGATAATATACTTTCTAATTCGTTTATGAATTAATGTAGTGTTGTTAGACAAATTGATGAATATTATTTTCAATATATACTTAAATGGATGAATTACCAATTGAATGTTGCTAAATTATTTAAATGCTGAATTATTTTTTTGAGCAATGTTGCCAAAGTGCAAAATATGTAGAAAAAAATTTCAAAAGAAAATGTAATTTTAAGGAATTACCGAGCTAAGGTAATGTTAAATGTTTTTATCACATGTAATGGTGGGTAAAAGCGTAATTTGAATTAGGCGTTAGTGTAAAACCGGTAGTATAACGAACGACCACAGTGGGAGTCGAACCCACGACCTTCTGATCCGAAGTCAGACGCGCTAATCCACTGCGCTATGCGGTCAGACGTTTTGTGTTAAGCAAAGAAATGTATTTATATTTTACTTATACATGTAAAAGCGTAATTTTTTTTTTTGATCATACATGGACGGGTGTAACCCGAGGAAAAAAACTAGTTGCTTTCCCTAACTCTACGGATGCTCGTGGCGTGAGTCAAGTCTAATAGGTAAACTTCCTCACACTCAGGTGGACTAGCAGTAAACGTCGCCCATTCAGTTTGTTGTTGGGCTCCCAAAGTTGCCAGATAATCAGCGACCTTGTTTTGCTCCCGAAAAATCCCTTTGATAGAGATCCTCCAATCTTTTTCGATCCATCGATTTGCTTCCTCGATTAGTTCTCGGATGGGTCCTCGAAGAGTGGTTTTTTCCTGAATCCATTTAATGACAGTGTTGGCGTCGGATTGGAATTCCACATCCCGAAGTCCTTTTTCCCAAGCCCATTTCATACTCCCAATAATAGCTCTAGCTTCGACTAATGCTGCCTCTCGCAGTGGGAGTCGAACCCACGACCTTCTGATCCGAAGTCAGACGCGCTAATCCACTGCGCTATGCGGTCAGATGTTTTGAGTTAAGCAAATAAATATATTTGTATCTTCACTTATACGTGTATGCTCTCTAATCCTTCACGATGGGTTGGGCCTAAATACATTAACCTTTCATTTTATATTCCATCCTAAGTTGTCAGTATTTATCAAGTTATTTACATGTACATAAACTATTAACTATATATACAAAATGTGTTGCTGAAGGTGCAATATAAACCTTAGTCCATTGTATAACAATTGTTGTAATTGAGTCTAAGCCATTAGCATCCTCCGAAAGGATTTGAAAGGGATAATTTGGAGATTTTGTTTTATAATTATTTTTGTTTTGAAAAGAGAAAGACCATTAATTCATATCAAGCCTCAAACTATACAAAATGATTTCGGGCGGAGCATCGAACTAACATTACATTCATTCAAAGAAACAATAGCCTTAACAAATGATGCCTGGTTACCAAATGACGACATCCCGTATGTTCAAACGATACTGCATGAGTCAATCTTTTATGCTCCAGTTGCCTCTTTGATGAACGAACAAGGTATGTGGGATGTGGATTGTATTTGTGATATCTTCGACGAACGTGATGCTAATCTGATATTGAAAATTCCTATTAGCAGACGTAGACCTCCGGACATATGGACTTGGCATTGGGACAGTAAAGGGGCGTACACTGTTAAATCGTGCTACCGATTGCTCACGGAACAACTTTGTGATGATAGACCATGGAACAAGCTATGGGCTATGCATGTGCCACCCAAGGTTAAATTATTTTGTTGGCAATTAGCTTCTAGTTTTCTTCCCTCCCGTGATGCTTTGCTGAGTAAACATGTTCACTGTTCTGTTATGTGTCACATGTGTAGGGTAGTGGATGAGAGTTCTAGTCACCTTTTTGCCAATTGTAGTGAAGTGAAGAAGGTTTGGATGACGTTGGGGCTGGGAGTGAGCAGTGTTGTGGTACGTAATGTCTGTGAATGGTTTCTAAGTTGTATTCATGCTTTAAAGGGTGATAAGCTGGACTCTTTTGTTTTGACTTGTTGGGGGCTCTGGACTAGCAGGAATGATTGTTTGTGGAATAATATTCCTTTTGTTGCTAATGTAGTCTTGCAGCGGTCCGCATCTTATCTTCGGAATTGGAGGGCAGCGAATGATTCTAATTGCTTACAGGCTAGCAATAACGAGTGCATTGGTAAATGGCGTTGCCCGCAGCGAGGAAGACTCAAGCTTAACACGGATGTCGCACTTAATTATGATCGAGATGTTATGGGTCTGGGTTGGGTGCTAAGAGATGATGGTGGTAATTTCCTTGCGGCGAAGAGTGTGCATGTTATGGGTGCGATGGAAGTCAAGCAAGCGGAGGCACTGAGCATGCGTGAGGCTCTGAGCTGGTTGAAGGAAACAGGCATGGGAGAGGTTATGTGGAAACTGACTCACAACTTTTGTTTAATGCTTTATGTAGTATTTCTTTTCATTCTGCTTTTGGTTTGTTAGTGGACGATATTAAAGAATTGGCATCGTTGATAAGTGATGTCAAATTCGGGTTTGTTAGGCGATCTGCGAATTGTGCCGCCCACATTGTTGCTCGGGAGGGCATTTCTGAGCCAGGTTGCGGGGAGTGGTTTGACGCCCCTCCCCCTTTTCTTGTTGATTGTCTTGCTGTTGATTTAATGAATTAATTTTTCACCCTCAAAAAAAAAATAGCCTTAACAAATACATGAACTACTGCGTTCATTGAATGCTTAACAAAAGAAAAGATTAAATTAGGAAAACTTCCTGAAATGGTATTAATATTATCAACAAGAATTCCCGAAGGGCACGAACGGATAGAGATCGGATCGAATTTGGAGATTCTTTTAAAATCATGAAATTGTATATTTTCTGCCTGACAAAAATGCTTTCTTAAGTATATATTCACACCATAATCCATGTTTTTTCAAAAAGAACAAGCACACCAAATTATGAAAATCAGTTCCTTTTCACATAATGTAAGAATTTCATTAGAGCACTATGATAGAAAAGAACAAAAGTTCTGAAGTCCTTAAACTGTTATATGTTCAAGCAAAGCCAACAACTATAGTTGAAAGGAGAAAGAGTCCTGGAGAGCCATTGATGAAACATACATCATCCTAGCCATCATGATCAACACCCAACCTGAAACAGGAAGCAACAATGGGGTCAATGGCAATTTGTCAGTTTCCCTTTTCATAATCATAATCTTTGCCTAATGGAAAGTAGATATACTGCACAATTGCAAAAGAGAAACACTCTTTTCACAGCTCAAAAAAGCATGACTCTGATAAAAAGGAAGGGAAGAAAGACGATACCATTTGGTCGGTTCTCTACCGGAGTCATTCCTTTAAAGTGCACCAAGGAAGGTTTATACACGTACTCAATCTTCTGTCTAGGCGGCGCTGAGAAGACCGTGGAGACTCTATTGGTCCTCAAGTTATAAGCAACTCGGTGTTCATAGTTAACGTTAATCCACAACCAGTCCCCATTCGCTTCGAAAGGCATAACGTTGCCATTCATAATTGAATCCAAGGGCAAAACAACCTTTATGTTTTCCCATTCTTGCTTCTTGTAGCTTTCCAACACCCAAATGTTAATCTTCTCTCCCACGACAGATGCGAGGGCTAGCTTCCCTCTCCAGTTTAAAGGCTCGATGTTGTTCCAATCCGGGAACAACCTCTCGGGGATTTGAACTCTTGTGAAGCTCTCGGTTTCCATCTCGAGGCAAACAATTTCGTAGTCTCCCAACACAACAATATAGTAGACTTCAGCAATTGATTTGCGGAAAATCTGCCCTCTCTGGCTCTTAATCTTATGCAAGCTAGGAATATCAAGGGATCTCCACGAAGAATCGGTGCCAATAGTTAGAACAGCAACAGCAACAGCACTAGAAGTGGCTCCTTGTTTGTGATGGATATAAACCACCTTATAGTCATTACTGGTTGAGAGGAAAAACATACTAATAAACAGCAGGGGTACGCGTGGATTAGGCAAGTCAAGCTTTAGCTTTGTAGCAGGGTTCCTTATATGGTATTTTGGGAATAACAAGTTATTCCTCTCCAGCACTAATCCATCTCGAACATATAGCCATCTGTACGCATTCTCATCCCCGTTATTATCACTCGTTTTTGCAGCGTATTCCACAACAATCCCGAGTCTGCTCATGTGTTTCTCAATGAAGTCGCGCTCTTGGATTGTAGCACACCACGACTTGGACACACATTTTGCTCTCAGCAATGCGTCCACGGGCAACCAGCTCAGGATTTCGATGATAATCTCGTTGGGCAGAAACAGATCAGAGTTGAGACCCGAACCTGAACCTGAAGTCTTGTCGTCGCCATCACTTCCAGTGGTATTTTGGGTTGCACATTTATTCTCAAGACTTCTTCGCCTTTCATGCTTGGCGGATTTCATACCGAGACACAAAAACTTTAGCATCACTGAAACACTTTAGGATCATCAGTCCAAGAATTTGAAGTCATAACAAATGGAAAGCAGAAAAGTATGAATAAGAAAACAAGCTATCTAAATTGTACTTTAAATAAAATTAAACCTTCAACAACATAATGTTATCACTTTCTAACAAAACATTTCATCCCAGTTTGAATCTAAAGTTCATTAGGATTCACATATCCCGTCACCCAAAAAATAGTAGAAACATAGAACTGAGTGACTGATGAAACAAATATAATTAACTGGATGCAAGAAATTAAATTAGAAAACAAAAACTTTGGGGCTAAAGTTAAATCAGTGCCCAAGAAATCAACATAAAGTTTTTGGGAAATACAGATTACCCTTTCCTGCATAAGAGATTAGGAGATTAATCTGCCTAAGAATTCTTGAAACGTAGACACTGATCCTTATTAGCAGTGAAGTGAAAAGAGTGAAGCAAAGCAAAGCATGATGGGCATTGGCTGGTTGTTATTATTGTAATGTAATTTCATAAGAAATAGACAAAAAGCATTAGAAATGGGTACTAAGTACTAACAATACGCTATTGGCACAATGGAAAGCGGAGCCTTTCGCAACAGCAATAGCAGCAGCTTCTTTAATTCCATGGATAAAACGAGCTTTGTTTATGCGGGATTGACTGACTTTGTAGTTTTAGGTCTTCCCTTTTTAAGTTTTGCATGCTTTCGTAACCTGGTATGAGTTATACTGAAAATATAATATTGATAATATTAAAGTATAATACTAATTGATAAACAACTCCTTGTAGTTTTAGGTCTTTTTTTTTAATAGAGGAAGAGGACCAAAAAACAAAATATCAATTGCAAAGGAATGTTAGATAGCTTTAAAAAATTCAGGAATCACATTTTTTTTTTCGAAACAAAATATGAATTGCATATGACATTCCCTTGAAATTTTAGATAACTCGAGCCAAATAGTGACATTCCAATGTAACATTCTCTTGATAATATGAACAAAACGCCTGTCAAACTTTGTGTGGGCAAGAATTATACTCCCTCCGTCCCGAAATGGATGTCTCATTTGCTTTTTGCACGCTTTTTAAGAAATTAAAGTAAATGTTGTGTGCTTTCCAATTATACCCCCGACTTTTTCACTTTTGGAAATAAAAGCAATAAAGAAATGAAAAGTCATAAGGGTAAAGTGAGAAAAGTAGAATGATGGTAATGTTCACTTTTAGAAAGAGGACAACATTTTGGGACAAACTAAAAAGGAAAGTAAGACACATAAAATGGGACAGAGGGAGTAATTGTTTGTGTGGGCAAGAATTATAATTGTCATTATAATGCCCAACACTTCATATCGTTTCAATACTATCAAGTAAGAATTAAAGTGGAGATGTTTTTTTCTTCTCTTCTATTATTGCTCTGAGTAATGATGTGTAAGTTTCAATTCTTATATGATACTGTACCAATTGCGACTAAATAGCTTTTAAAGCAATTGACTTTTTGGACTACAACAGATGGATAAAGTATATTAAACATATACTACCTTGTAATAGAGTTGATAGTACTAAAAAAAAATTAATTATATGTGTATCCGAGTATCACTTGGGAATTAAAATAATTTCACCAAACCTATCATTCGGGCTGGTATTAGACTATTATTGAATCATCTTGAATATATATCTGTGTGTATAATTTATCTTAGCCAATCTTATTGTAAAATGCAATTTTGTGTTTTGAATATTTATTACCTTTCTATTCTTTAATCTAACAAAACACTATAATATAATTTCTAAAAGTTATTACTTTCACGAACTAAATAATGGGACGAAATTCATATTCTATTAAATGCCTTATAGAATAGTATTTCTATTATCTCAAAATTTAATATGTGAGTCAAACATATTTTTAGTCATATACTTTTTAGTTTTTATGAATTGTCATTGTTATATTACACACCTGTATCATCAATATCACGTGACATGCCCATATAGGCATAAAATGGGGATAATTAATTGTAGAGTTAATTCTATTTTTGGTCCTAGATTTATAGATGGCATTCCATTTTTAGTCCTTTTTTTTCAAAACAGGCTCTTTTGGTCCTAGTATTACTGTGGCATGACCATTTTTGGTCCTCCATCAATAAAACAGTTTAAATTTCGTCTAAAACAAGAGCATTTCAGTCTTCAATTTTGATTTTGTTTCAAAAAATAAACATAAAAAATATAGCGGGTCAACCTACTTTGTATAAAAAGGATCAAAATGTCATTGTATTTAACGGCATTTCAATGATTTTCTTGACGAATGACCAAAAATGGTCATGCCACAATAATACTAGGACCAAAAGTGGATGTTTTTTTTAAAAAAAGGACTAAAAGTGGAATGCCACCTATAAATCTAGGGCAAAAATGGAATTAACTCTTAATTATAAGAATTATTGTATTATTAAAATTAGGACAATTTTATAAATAGGAATTATTATATTATGAGAATTAGCTAGATGTAGGAGTAGAATACTATAAAAAAAAGAGGCATATTTTGGAAAAGAATCAGTTGAAACTAGCACCCACTCGAAATAATACTTGTTTAATAGGAGGTATGTTATCGTGGCAATTGTTGAAATTTTTAGTTAAAATGACAATTTTGAGTGACTATTTTGTGGTACAAATGTATGTGGATCTACTTCCGATTTAGATCGGGTCAAAGTGAATTTGCACTCTTCGTAGTGAAACGAAGAAATTGATACAATGTACGCTCAAAATGGGTAATAGGTGAATGAGAAATTGATTCTCAAAGTGAACCTATGAGAGAAGTTTGAAATATTGTTGAAATGCTAATTAAGATTAGCAATGTATTTAATGTGCTTAGTTTAGTATGGTACATGATTTGCTAATTTTGTTTAGCACTAGTTAAGCACGAGGAGTGCTTTGATTTCTTTGTGCTAATTTAAGATAAGCACGAGGAGTGCTTTAATTAGCAATAGCTAAGCACGAAACATTGTGCTAATTTTGTTTAGCACATGATGATTCGTGCTTAACGATTCGGTGTCATATGCACTGATTCGTGCATCGCTTTAGTGTTGCACCGATTCGGTGATTCATTGTTTCGATGCGGATCTCGGACTTCTCGGTCACTCGAACATTTTTTGAACACGGGTCGTTATGTTCGGTACGAATTAGTTACGTATTAATTTCGTGACCGTTGATATTATTTCGATAATTAGTACTAACGTTTCAAACGTTATTATTCAATTATTAAATTGGATTTATGTTGTATTAAGTGCCATTATAAAGCTATTAATTCATTTCCCCTATATAAAAACAAGGTGTTGGGGCAGATTGTTTTTAGTTGGCTTTTGAACCTTTCAAAACTCTCTGTTGTTTTCTCTCCATTCTCCATCAAATTGAGTTTTGGTTCCTGAAAAAATTTCTGCCCTACACTTCCGTAAAACATCGGAGTGCTCAGTTGGAGTTCTAGTTCACCGGGCCTTGGATTTGTGTGCTCAAACTCCAAGGTCATAGTTCGTTTTATCCTGGGAGATCGACGCCACAACGCTTCTAGCAGCAATGGAAGGTGGCAAATCGGTTTTAAGGAGAGTGCGGTTACACACGACTCGGACTTCCCCTTCTTAATTCTTATTCATTGGTTGGGTTAAAACCTTCGAGTTAGAAACCCTCTCTCGATTATATATTGCTATATATGTTGTTCTTGGTTTCGTACCAAGTTGATGGTGAGATTAATCATCCGTAGATTAAATCCCTTGTACTAGTTTTGTACTAGTAGCGGTGGAATTAATCTTTTATAGACTAAATTTCTTGTACTAGATTCGTACTAGTTGTTGGTGGGATTATTTTGTCAAAATAAATCCCTAATTTTGTTATATGAATAATTCGTATATATGCATGATTGTTTTTAGAAGTTTACATTTCGAATGTATATATATTTGTTATTTGATTTTGTATCAAATTAGTGGAATTGTTTTTTGTAATTAAATTCCAATTTTTTCGGGACGAAAATATATTTTATATATTGTATATATCGATTTATTCACCAATTTCCCCAACACCAATTACCTATAACACATAATTATAGGTGTGTTATATTTATTTAGAGATAAAAATTTTATATATATATATATTCATAAATATAACTTATATTTATTTATAGACAAAAAAAAAGGTACAATTATATTCATAACTATAACTAAATACAATTAATATTATAAATTTTCGCTTTATTTTGGAATTTGTTTTAGAATTAATAATATTATAATTTTTCATTTTAGTTTATGAAGATAAAAATTTTATATTTATATTCATAAATATAACTTATATTTATTTATAGACAAAAAAAAAGGTATAATTAATTAATTATATTCATAACTATAACTAAATACAATTAATATTATAAATTTTCGATTTATTTTGGAATTTGTTTTAGAATTAATAATATTATAATATTTCATGTTAGTTTCGGAAGAGTTTATATTTCAAGTGTCTTTTAAATTTAAAGGAATAATAATAATTTAAATGACCACAGTGGGAGTCAAACCCACGACCTTTTGATCCAAAGTCAGACGCGCTAATGCATTGCGCTATGCGGTCATACGTTTATAGTTTTAAACTAATCTTTTCTAGAATATTTTTTCGTTGTTTTCAACAAACTAGTAATTGACCCGTGTGATGCATGGGATGAACAATATAAACATATATATTATATTGTCTAGTATAAGATTACTTGGCCTAAAAAAGTTAATGTATAAGTATGATAAATATATAGTTATAAGTAGTTTAATAATCTATATAATTAAACAGTATGCTAAATAGTTTGTAATGATTGGCTGGTAAAAGACATAATGTTTATTAATAGATGAAAAAATAGAATTAAAATTACAAATTACTAGTAAAGTACCTATGCACATACTTAAATTGTAAACTTTTTTGATGTATGCATATATATGTCAATTTAATTGTATTGTTTTGTTTATATTTCTTCTAGACAACAATGAGAAAACAGTAAAGAATTAAAAGAATGAATTTACAAATTATACAATACCCCTTTGTACATTGCATTAGGTTGAATTAGAATTATTATCTAAGTCATTACAGATCATGAATTTGAGGCCCTTAGGATTACTTACTCGAGATGCGGCTATATATAACTGTCCGTGCACAAATACTGGTTTTTGTAGAAGCAAACCAACATGAGATAATGTTTGTCCCTGACTTTTATTTATAGTCATTGCATATGACAACACCAATAAGGATTGTCTTCGTTTGAACTTGAATGACAATTTTGGATCTGATGTAGTCATGGACATTCGTGGGACCAACACCTTAGTACCTGAGTGATCACCTGTCGAAATCTTTGCTTCTATTACGTGCTCGGACAACTTGGTCACTATCAATCTAGTACCGTTACAAAGCCCGAGCGAATGATCAATGTTTCTCAAAAACATCACCGGGGATCCAACCTTTAATGTCAATGAGTGATTGGGTATGCCTGAAGCCCGAATACCATTTAGGAATTCCGGTGTGTGCACGTCTGCGAGAATACCATCATCCGACTCAGACCGACATATTGTGTTGCAACTCAAGTATGTCCTAGTCTCAGCAACATGTATGCCACCCATGTATTGATTTACAACATTGATCACATCAAGTGTTGGAGCTAGGATCGCACGACTTTCTAAAAAGTTATTATCTGCATTGTTTGTCAAAAACATTGGGAATGTGTCCTCCACTATAGTTGCAATGGGATCACCATTTTTGGACAATAACATGTCTTGTGGAATTTCAACTTCTACACAACCGTCATTTTGATCTCCAATTGTCCAATCTCCAATTGATGCAATCCAATTTGTAAAAACTTCAAGTTGTTCCAATTCACTACGATCACCAATACTATTCAAACGAAGGTTCTTAGTCAACTTCAAAATCTTGCAATTGTCTCACAAATAAGAAGCATTTATGGTTGTAACCACGATATCTTGCTTGGTACCTTTTGGTGCCACATGCAATATCTGTGTAAAATCACCCCCTAAAACAACCGTTTTCCACCAAAAGTTTGATTTGAACTTCGTGGATAACAAAACGTAGTAAGTCTCTCATTGTTCTATCTAATGCTTCAAAACAGTGTTTGTGCATCATCCGTGTCTCATCCAAATTATTAAATGGCATCGAACAATTAACTCAGCCAAATCACTTCCAGGTCGTATATGACAGGTAGAGTCCTCAGTGAGAGAGTTAGGAATAGCAAACTGTGAATGTGCAGTCCTCCCACCAGGTAGACGTAATAAAGCTATGTCACTTTAAGCAACATTTAGAACTATTTAAGGTTTTGACCGCAAAGTTGAAGATAAAGTTTTTCATACGAATGTTTTTCCCGTTCCACCGTAACTGTATGCAAAAAACATACATCCACCATTTGTCAACGCATCTTCCATGATTGTATCATACACAACTCTTTGTTCATCGGTTAGTTGTGCTGTCAAATGAACACTCTCTTTCGCAAGAGCTGCACGGTCGTAAGATAACTCCTCCATCAAAAAACGATTTCCACCTAATATTGTTGAATCAAAGTTCGGAAAAGGCATTGGTGAATCATCACTTAAGATAAGTTCTGCACAACGAAAAAAAAAGTTAATAAAATCAAGAAAAAGCGTTGGAATATTATGTTTAGATTTTTTAAATTAAATGATAATAATAACATAATTTTGAAGTAACCTACGTTGGTTGAATTGTGTGTCTTCAGGAAGATGTTGCCAGGTAACATGCCATACCATTTCTGGCCTATTCAAAGAGTTCGTTGTCATTAAGGTGACAAAAAGTTTTCTCATTGATTGAGAATTTGTCATGGATATACACTATAAATTATTAGTGATATTTTTGTTGATTCAAAGAAATATAGCCTGCAAATCATATTCAAATACCATTGTTGCTCTTTTGTAAATTTCTTCCTTTTACAGTAGATGGAAGAAGAAGAATAATGGGGGATGGGGAAAAGGGTAACAGGGTTGCATGAGGGCTGGGAGAAAGAAAGAATTTTGGTGGGAAAATGATTTTTTTTAATTAAAATAATAAAATGACAATTTTACCCTTAAGTTAAATCATTCGCCGGAAAAAAGTCACTGGTGACCGGAATTTTGATTGGAATGACCAAATGTGGTAGGAATTTAAAAGTCGTGGGACTAAATCTGAAAATTTTAATAGTCAGGGACTAAATGTGGAAATGGTCCAATACTCATGGGACCAAAAGTGGAAATAACTCAGAATTCTACTTTCAAGAACAACTCTTCGTATAACATTTGCGTAAACAACGTCGTAACTAAAAAATTCTTGGGCGCGAATTTTATTTTCCCGATACGACATTGTTTCTACAATATCTTGGCGGGAATTTTCACTCCACGATTTTGCTTTATTATAGTTAAGATTAAAAGCTTCTTTGTAAACCACATTAGTGGTTAAAGTCCAAAACTTTTTTAACTCGCAACAAATTAAAATTTTGAAACCCTTGGATTACTAACTTTTGAAGCAACAACATACAATTGACCGTGAACAAATACTGATTTCTTTAGTAACAGTCCCACGTCTGATAACGCTTGGCCTTGACTTTCATTAATGGTCATTGCATATGACAACATTATCGAGAATTGTCTTCTATTGAACTTGAACAACTGGGATCTGGATGAGTCATAGTTATCCGAGGAACCAACACCCTTGTACTTGCGTGGTTGCCTGTCATTCTTTTGGCTTCTATAAAATTTATTAAGACTTGAATAAAAAGAATTATAAATTATAAATTATTAAAAACTTCTTAGTAAATATCATTATAGTTGAAATGCAAATCTTATTCAAGTCACTACAAATCAATATGTTTGGGATCATACCCATGCGACGTAAAGTCTAAAATTGTACTCAAAAGTCACAATTATTTGTTTTTTTTATTAAACAATACTAATTTATTTGTTCATTTTAAGCCTCAAAATATCTTATTAAGAAGCCCTTCATTTTCCTTAGTTCAATCCATCTTACAAAAACACTAATCTGACCACCAAACCATAATTATATTCATAAATATAACTAAATACAATTAATATTATAAATTTTAACTTTATTTGCGATATTTTTTTTTTGCAGTTAATAATAATATAGTTTGGGAAGAGTTTATATTTAAGGGTTTTTTAAGGAAAATAATGTTAAACGACCACAGTGGGAGTCGAACCCACGACCTTTTGATCCGAAGTCAAACGCGCTAATCCACTGCGCTATGCGGTCATATGTTTATAATTGTAAACTAAAATTCCTTAGAATGTTCGTCGTTTGTTTCAACAAATGCTTTGTTGCTTTACTACGTTATTCTATTCCACCATGGATAATATTTTGTTCCCTAAACCAAAAAATCAGTACTAAAAAATTTGGGATTCTACCAAACAAGATCATTAACAATATGTGACCACGCATTAACTTGATGAAAATTATATTAGGGTGTGCTAGTTTATGAGTTTACACACTAAAAATGAGAATCAAAATCATATTTCGTGTTTAGTTGATAACTTTTTAAAACATAATTATGCGATTTGATTATCATTCCAATTAAAAATTTTATTGTCTAATTAAAAATCGGTATCATTCCATCTAGCTTATTAGTAATATGGTTTTGTAAGTTTTGGATTAGTTTTTTTAGATTTTTGTTTTGATTTTTTTTTGTTCATATTAGTGCTTTGGATGTCATTATATTAGGATTAATTGCTTTGATTTTTTTGTTTTTGAATTTTTAAAATATTTATTCCCATTATAGGTCATAATTCATAAATAATCAAACATCAATATAGGTAATCATTCCAATTTCACCCTACTATCAAACATGCAAAATAGTGAAAATACTTTAACCAATTCCCATTACCAATACCAAATATTTGATTCACATTTCAATTCCGATTCGCATGTACGAACCAAACACACCCTTAATTTGAGAAATGCTCCTAATTTTTTTTTTGAAAACCAAAAACAGCTAGAGTTATATTAAGATAGCAAATGAAACAAGGACGGTGGTGGAACATCGCTCCCCACTGAATGAGAAGTGTTAGCTCCGACGGCCTTGGCCAACTCATGAGCCACGGTTAGCGTTTCTACTAATAAAGTGAACTAAACAACCTGGAATAGAACTAATGTTTTAAACTACAATATTTTAGTTAATAAGATTTTAAAGTATTTTATTTTAAAGGAAAAAGAAATAATTTCTGTGTATCCTACCAAAAATGAAAATGTAGAGAATTCAGTTATATCACATTCTTTAAAAAAAAAAAAAAAAAAGACTAGTTTCTTTCAATAAAAAATAATAATAATTCGTTGTATCCTCATAAATTTGTAACTAAAATCCAATGTTGTTATTTTTTTTTATTTTTTTTAAGCAAAAACTCAGCATAGATTATTATAAATGAGTAAAAATAGAGTGAGGAGGGATAAAGTCCCAATACATAGTGCTAGTCTGAGTGAAGGCCACAGAGGGAAGAGTATGAGCAATAATATTTTCCAATCTAGGAACTAAACTAATTAGACATTGATTAAAAGAAGACATAGAAACCCTGCAAGCATCAATGACCAAACCACCATATGAGAAGATAGTAGGTTGTGTTGCTGAAAGACCACTTCGGAGCTGAGAACAATTAGTGAGCTAAGTAACTAAACAGACAACACGCCCCGGTCTTTGAGCCAAGACAAAACCTCATTGCAAGCCACAGATTTAGCCATGAGCGGTGAGAAGCAATCGAGTAGAAGTCCACCGCAAGCCGCAAAAAATCCTCCATCCGATGCAAGCAAGGCTGCACCAAACAAGGACTTGATCGAAGAGGGGTGGTAGCCAACGTAGAAGAAGCACTTGGGCAGCTGCATAGTCGGCTGGGTAGGATGGCACCGGCGGGAGATGCGGCACTATTAGGAGCAACCTGCGGAAGGCGGTGATAAACCTTTCTCCATGCATGCAACGTAGAAACCATCGCACTCCGATAACACCCTTCTCGGCAAGGGCAAACAGCCATCCCACACCGTGGAGTTCAATGCACGGATTGCATGCCACACGTGGTACAATACTGCCACAGTCAAGTCAACATTCTCTTCAGACAAAACATTCATCACATTCAAAAATCACATTTGAAAAAGAGTTGCCAACTATACTAGAGATAGGTAAGGAGGATTCATGCCCTAGTTTTGAATGGTCACACAAAATAAGTGCATGCATTGAATCTTCATGAGCAAGACCACACATTGGACATGATATGGTCTACATCCATCCTCTTTATAAGCAAGTTCGTACTAACAAGAAGAATATCATTAAGGGCTCTCCATAAAAAAATCTTCCACTTAGGGTTGGGTTGGGTTGGGTGGGGGGGGGGGGGAAAAAATAATATCCAAAAGGGGTTTGGGAGTGGAACAGCCACAGTG
>CM008334.1:44310373-44321143 GCA_002525835.2 Ipomoea batatas | reverse complement strand
TTGCAATGAAATTAATTATCACTAAAAATGGCAACTTCTTTAAGGTCAATTGGACATTTAAGAATGAACAATCTAGTCATTTCATTCTTGGGATAACTAGAGAAGTCCAGTTTCATAAGTAGTAGAGAAAACCATGTTCTTTTGAAAAAAACTGGGACAAGTATTTTTTTATTTTTCTGCCATATTTACTTGTACTAAATATTCAAAGTAGATACATTAGACGAAACCGTAGTTTAAGGATATAAGATTATTGATTTCAAATTGTTTTATCTTTGATTACCGGACATATGGTCACTAGCTCCTGAGTCAATGACCCATTTCCGAGATGAAGAAGAAGAAACACAGCCGACAGAATTACTTGTTTGGACAAACGTAGCTTAACGATATGACAGAGAATCATGATTAGTTGGAGGTTGCGAGGAAGACATCTTTAGCTGGTTGAATAAGGCTAAATCCTCATCAGTCATCACCACTGTATGTCCTTCTGATTTGAAGAAGGAATTAGCAAATCTCTGTGGTCGAACCAGTTTCAGACATTGACTGCGTAGATAACCGGGGTCTACGGAAGCATAAGAAAATGGTTTGGGACACTGATTAGGTAGCCGATTTGGGTCTCCGCAGTTATAACACACCCTCTGCCCTCCACGTCCTCCTCCTCGACCACGCCCTCGGGATCGGCCACCTCGATTATCGCTGCCGTTCCCTTGTGACAGCATTGCTTTCTCCTCACCCATATTGTCCTGCGACAAGAAAACATGTCTTTTCAACATGTCTTCACGGTTAATGTTACCTAATGCATTCTGGACCCTTGCAAAGACTTGATTCAGTGATTCTAACTCTTTGTCCCCCAACAATTGCAACCTGAGAACATCATATTCCTTATCCAATCCCGAGATCCAACTAAACACAAGTAGTTGGTCACGTTGTTTCTTCATTTCAGCCACGTCATTTGAGATGGGCATAGCGGCGCACAAAACATCGCTCACATTCTTGAACTCATAATAATAATCTCTAACGTCTTGTCCCTTTTGTGAAGGACGATAGACATCTTGAGACAATTGGTACAATCTCCTTAGGTTATATGTCACACTAAACCATTTATGTACTAAATCCCACACTTCTTTCACAGTTGTACAGTGTTTCATTGACAAAACTATTTTCCTGTCTATACAGTTAATTATTCGAGAAAAAATAGCTTTATCATCATTTTTCCACTGACTAACCTTATCAGGAGATCCTGTTGGACACACTTCTGTTAAGTGTTCATCCTTTCCCATGCCACCCAAATTAATCTTAATTAAAAACTCTCATTCACCAAAATTGGACCCATCAGGTGCAAGCATCACATCAATTAATTTAGATGGGGTTGACACCACTCTTATAGTACTCCCTTGAGCCATAAGGCCTCAACCAAAAAAAAACAAAAAAACAAGAAAACGAAAAGTTCAACAAAAACCTTGAAACATCACGCCACCCCTACACCACCGTCAACATAACACACCATAAACCATACTTTGATAAAACGGGCTTACTGGGACGAGACCAACGAAACTATTTTGTGTCGAAAAAGACGCTGGAAAACCGCTCACGCGCCAGCGTGTGGAGATTCCAATGACGAAGAAATTTCTCTAGTGAAGTTGCCTTGTTGCTCCGACCAATGCCACTAGGTCACTCTCCTTCAATCTCACTTATGCCACTAGGTCACTCTCCCTCAACCTCACTTTGATACCATGTAGAAAGGGAAAACAATACACTCAAGAAGAGATGTAGAAAACTTACTATACATATCAACTATACACAAGCTACCTATTTATACAAGAGTAAGAACAAGGAAATAGACTCTCAGCCACTCAATTCAAATTTGAATTGAGAAGCTGAGAGTAAATCACTCAACTAGTACGTTCCATTCTTAGAACGTTCCATTCTTAGAACTACTGATCAGCTTATATATATCGACAGGCCTTAGTGAAGCAGAAAGAAATATTACCACGTTTTGATCATCAAAGTCAGTTATGCGAAAATAAAATTGAATACATGGGAGGGGAGGTAGGAAATCTGATAATAAAAATCAAATTTCTTGAAATTTGGAAGCTAAGAGTTGAGTTGCATTTCAATTTTAAATATACTAAGACTATACTAAAACTAATTTTATAAAAAAAAAAAAGTATACTAAAACTAATTTTCTAAAAAAAAGTATACAAAAACTAATCAATACTATCTGTCAGCAAACTAGCAATTCCTGATTTCTCGACCGTTCATGGTGCAGTGAAGCTGATGAACACCGGGATGAAGTAACTGAGATAAGCAATGCAGCAATGCATTCTCGAGTTCCCTGGATAAGCCTCGGCTAAAAAGTGAAATGATGTTACTGATCATGATATTAAACTAGGAATTTAAGATAAATATAATGGAATGAAGAGAACAATATCAGTAGAAATATTAGATATTGGCTGGAAGAAATTGGAGCCTTGGAGAGTTGGAGTGTTTGATGATCAAATTCATACAGAAGTGATATATTTAAAGTACTAATAAAGAGGATATGACTGGAGTTAATCAGAGAAGGCAAAATCATGTTCCACCCAGTTTTATGGGGCCTATTAGTGTTGCCATAAATAGATCAGAGACAGAGAATGAGTAATCACATGGTTTTGTTTCCCAATTCAAACAAATTGATTAAGCTATTTTCTAGGTGAATAACATGATCATTCTGCACTCTTTCCTCATCTCTCATTTGGAAGGCTTTCTTGGAAAGATAGAAGTAGTTAAGCTATCCCTATCTATTCAAGTTTCATTGAAGCATGTGGGGAATGATGTCCATTGACACAACTTTATCTACATACCTGTTAGTAAGAATTCTTGATGATTATTGGAAGACAAAACAGTGTGGTAATGTCTCTTATCTTGCTAGCTGGCTGCCCTCCCATCCAAATTTCTCTTAGCCACTTGATCCACCTCACATAGGATCTATATAAACACATTTGAGTTGGTATTCACCACCACACTCAAAGCAATTGCATCACAAAAGCCATAGTTTCTATAGCTTGCTAATTAGCACTTCCTATACCTTCCGAAAAAAACATTTGAACATGGCAATTGGTATGGGGCATATTTTCCGTGCTAAGCAAGGCCTTCGAAGATCTTCTTCAAGAACAAACAGAGAAAGTGAAGTTCCTAAGGGGCATTTTGCAGTTTATGTTGGGGAGAGTGAAAAGAAGCGCTTTGTCATTCCAGTTTCGTACTTGAAGGACCCTTCATTCCAGGACTTGCTAGGTCAAGCTGAGGAAGAATTCGGATTTGATCATCCAATGGGTGGACTTACAATACCTTGTCCGGAGGATACCTTCCTTGACATCATCTCTAGTTCAAGTACATCTTGAGAAACAACAAAGAACATAGTTTAGCGGAGAAAAATTTTGCATAGACAGAATTCTTGTACAGTTTTTTGCCCCCATTTTCAGCTGTCTCATTATCAGCATGAAAACTGTAAATTTCACTAATTATATTAAGGCCTATTGTTCACTAAATTTCTGTATATCTGTGGACTTGGGTAGTTACATTATTGTTATGTTGTTAAGAGAAATTGATGACTTGCTGGAAATCATTTTGTTATTCTTGTCTGATTTTCTGCTGTAACTTTGAAAACATCACACAATCTATCCAATTTTTAACAAATATTTTTCCCAATTTGTTTGCATGAAGATACTGTGAGTAAAACTAGGATTATGCTGAACTTCCAAAGATCCTTAAGACTAGAAACTACCATTTTCTGCAATGTTTTTCACTGTTTTGTCCCTATTGTGTACAAAAATGCTCAAGCAATTGATGATAATGCGAAGACGAGGAGGGAAATTTTTATTTATTTATTTATTTTTTTGTAATCTACACCTGGTGGATTCCAATACTAACTATTCTTGAAGTTCTTTTGGCAATGAAATTACTTATCACCAAGAAAGTCATGTTCTTTAAGGTACGGTCCATTGTACAAGTATTTCAATCACACCCTCAATAAAAACAATTATGTTCTTTCTTGTAATAACAAAGAACAGAGAAAACAATGTTCTTTTGTAAAAATATGGCCATTTCTCATAGATATAGCAAGAATACAGAACAAAGTGTAGTGTAACGAGAAAATATTATTGATTTCAGATCATTTCATTCTTAGAACTACTGTTAAGCTTATATTGACAGGCCTTAGTGAAACAGAACCAAGTATCACTCAAATCAGTTATGTAAAAAAAAAAATTAAATAAATTAATACAGAGATGGGGAGGTAGGCAATCTGATATAAAAAGCAAACTTCTTGAAATTTGATGTCTATGAGTTGAGTTACATTTGTATTTTAACTTTCTAAGTATACTAAAAATAGTTAATTCTATCTGTCAACAAACTAGCAATTCCTGATTTCTCCACCCTTCATGGTTCAGTGAAGCTGATGAACACCGGGATGAAGTAACTGAGATAAGCAATGCATTCTCGAGTTCTCTGGATAAACCTCGGCTAAGAAGTGAAATGATGTAGTCCATGAAGACTGCATCACATGGTAGTGTAATAGGCCCATTGCTTGGAAGTCCAAATTCTTCTTCAGACAAGTTCAAGAGTTGTCTAATAATCTCATTCTCGAGATAAGATAGAGGGATAACAAACCGTTCTGATCAGCTGTGTAGATAGCAAAATGACCCTTGCTAACTGTAGAGGAAGTACTACAGCTATCCGCCCCATCATTTTCTCTTGGAAGTGAAATCCTCTTTCTTCGGATGGCAACGAATTTCTGCCATCTTTTCACCAACTTGATGAGCTTCTTGTTACTGATCATGTTATTGAACTAGGAATTTGAGATAAATATAATGGAAGTCAACAAGATCAGTAGAAACCTTAGATATTGGGTGGGAAAAATTGGAGGTGTTGATGATCAAAGTCCATACAGAAGTGATGTATTTAAAGTACTTAAGAGGATATAGTAAATCAAGGAAGGCAAAACCATGTTCCACCCAGTTGTATGGGACCTTTTAGTTTCAATCAGAAATATATAGGATCTGGAATGTGGCCATCTGTTGAGACACAAAAATGAGGAATCACATGGTTTTGTTTCCCAGTCCTCTCATTGATTCAAGCAAATTGATTAAGCTATTTTCTCGGTGAGTAACATGATATTTCTGCACTCTTTCCTCATCTCTCATTTGGAAGGCTTTCTTGGAAAGATAGAAGTAGTTAAGCTATCCCCATCTATTCAAGTTTCATTGAAGCATGTGGGGAATGATGTTCATAGACTGATCTTTTTTCTTCTAACTTGTTTGTAGAAATTCTTGATGATTTTGGAAGACAAAAACATGTGGTTATGTCTCTTATCTTGTTAGGTGGCTGCCCAACCATCCAGATTTCTCTTAACCACTCAATCCACCTCCCAATGGATCTATATATATTTACACATCTGAGTTAGTATCCACCACACTCAAGTAATTGCTTCACACAAGCCATAGTTTCTACACTCACAAATTGTTTCTATAGCTTCTTCAATTAGCACTGCCTCAATTACTTTCCAAAAAAACATTTGAACATGGCAATTGGTATGAGGCACATTATCCGTGCTAAGCAAGGCCTTAGAAGATCTTCTTCAAGAACAAACAGAGAAAGTGAAGTTCCTAAGGGGCATTTTGCAGTTTATGTTGGGGAGAGTGAAAAGAAGCGCTTTGTCATTCCAGTTTCATACTTGAAGGACCCTTCATTCCAAGACTTGCTGTGTCAAGCTGAGGAAGAATTCGGTTTTGATCATCCCATGGGTGGACTCACAATACCTTGTTTGGAGGATACCTTCCTTGACATCATTTCTAGTTTGAATAGATCTTGAGAGACTACAGACAGCTTAGTTTAGTGAGAAAAAGAAATTTTGCATAGATTTTTCATAGAAAAGTTCTGTTTGTATATTAATATTCAGATTGGGAAATGAAAATTTCAGTGGTTATACAGAGGCTTTTTTTTCTGCTCTATCTACCCTGCTGCATATGGATATGGATCCATACTCTAAATGCTATATAATTGAATTTGATGAGTCTCCTTCATTCTGCTATATATTTTGGACTGGCTGAAGACTTGATTTTTCATAACCAATGTAAGTTATGTCAATCTAAGATAAAAGGCATCATAAACTTTGAAAGCTATCTATTAGTAATTCTTGATGATTTCTGGATGACAGAAGTCATAATTGATAATTTCTATAAGTTTTATAGGACAACTAAGTAACTTAACTTCACTTTTGTCTCCAGTCTCCTCCTCATTATAAATAAACCGCTTCATTTTGATTATTAATCACTTAAACACTTTCTTAAGCTAACACCATGATGAGTTTCAAGAAACTCATCAACATGGCTATGAAGTGGCAGAAGTTTGGGGGCATCCAAAGGAAGAGGATTTCTCTTCCAAGACACAATGGCAAAGCTGATAGGAAAGGCCATTTTGTTATGTACACTGCTGATCAAAAGCGGTTTGTTGTTCCCCTGGCTTATCTTGACTGCAAAATCATTAGGCAACTCCTTGAAATGTATGAAGAGGAGTTTGGACCTCCAAGTGATGGGCCTATTATATTACCATGTGATGCAGTCTTCTTGGACTACATCATTTCTGTTAGGATCAAAGGCCTCGGCCCAACAATTCTCTCAACATCTGACAGTCTGACTCTGATACCACTTGTTAGATCAAGCACTTACCACTACGTCAAAAGTTATAGCTCGTAGTGAAAACGTAACTTTACGTTTTTATACCGCCACATTTTCGAGAGGCAGGATGCTGGACTTGACACCCAACAATCTCCTGGCCACCTGGTGCTGGACTGGCCCTTCACCGGCCTTCGCCCAACAATTTCACTGCTCAGCTGCGGTGTTGGCAGACAACTCCAGAATGCTTTGCTCGTTTCGATTACTTCATACAGAGTTCCTCAGCTTCACAGCATCAGAAAGGATGGAGGACAAATCCAGAATTGCTAGTTTGCTGGCATCACTGTTTAGTATACTTGGAATTCAGCTTTAACTAACTCATCAATTAATAGCTTTCAAAATTTATGATCTGTCAGTGCCTTTTATGTCAGATTGACATAACTTACATTAGTTCTTTTTCTTTTCAAAAAAAACATTAGTTTTTTTTTTTTTGCAAACTCAATTGTTCAGCCAGTCCAAAATATATAGAAGAATGAAGGAGACTCAACAAATTCAATAATATAGCATTTAGAGTATGCATCCATATGCAGCAGGGTAAATAGAGCAGAAAAAAATCCTCTGTATAACCACTGAAAATTTCACTTCCCAATCTGAATATTAATATACAAACAGAACTTTTCTATGAAAAATCTATGCAAAATTTCTCTTTCTCACTAAACTAAGCTGTCTGTAGTCTCTCAAGATCTATTCAAACTAGAAATGATGTCAATGAAGGTATCCTCCAAACAAGGTATTGTGAGTCCACCCATGGGATGATCAAATCCGAATTCTTCCTCAGCTTGACACAACAAGTCTTGGAATGAAGGGTCCTTCAAGTATGAAACTGGAATGACAAAGCGTTTCTTTTCACTCTCCCCAACATAGACTGCAAAATGCCCCTTAGGAACTCACTTTCTCTGTTTGTTCTTGAAGAAGATCTTCTAAGCCCTTGCTTAGCACGGATAATGTGCCGCATACCAATTGCCATCTTCAAATGTTTTTTTGGAAAGTAGATTGAGGCAGTGCTAATTGAAGAAGCTATAGAAACAATTTGTGAGTGTAGAAACTATGGTTTGTGTGAAGCAATTACCTGAGTGTGGTGGATACTAACTCAGATGTGTAAATATATATAGATCCATTGGGAGGTGGATTGAGTGGCTAAGAGAAATTTGGATGGGAGGTCAGCCAGCTAACAAGATAAGAGACATTACCACATGGTTTTGTCTTCCAAAATCATCAAGAATTTCTACAAACAAGTTAGAAGAAGAAAGATCAGTCTTTGAACATCATTCCCCACATGCTTCAATGAAATTGAATAGATGGGGATAGCTTAACTACTTCTGCCTTTCCGAGAAAGCCTACGAAATGAGAGATGAGGAAAGAGTGCAGAAAGATGATGGTATTCACCTAGAAAATAGCTTAATCAATTTGCTTGAATCAATGAGATGACTGGGAAACAAAACCATGTGATTCCTCATTTCTATGTCTCAACACATGGCCACATTCCAGATCCCATATATTTCTGATTGAAACTAAAAGGCCCCATACAACTGGGTGGAACATGGTTTTGCCTTCCTTGATTTACTATATCCTCTTAAGTACTTTAAATACATCACTTCTGTATGGATTTTGATCATCAACACCTCCAATTTTTCCCACCCAATATCTACTGATCTTGTTGCTTCCATTATATTTCTCTCAAATTCCTAGTTTAATATCATGATCAGTAACAAGAAGCTCATCAAGTTGGTGAAAAGATGGCAGAAATTCGTTGCCATCCGAAGAAACAGGATTTCACTTCCAAGACTAAATGATGGCGCGGATAGCTGTAGTACTTCCTCTGCAGTTAGCAAGGGTCATTTTGCTATCTACACAGCTGATCAGAAGCGGTTTGTTATCCCTCTATCTTATCTCGAGAATGAGATTATTAGACAACTCTTGAACTTGTCTGAAGAAGAATTTGGACTTCCAAGCAATGGGCCTATTACACTACCATGTGATGCAGTCTTCATAAGCTACATCATTTCACTTCTTAGCCGAGGCTTATCCAAAGAACTCGAGAATGAATTGCTTATCTCAGTTACTTCATCCTGGTGTTCATCAGCTTCACTGAACCATGAAGGGTGGAGAAATCAGGAAATACTAGTTTGTTGACAGATAGAATTAACTATTTTTAGTATACTTAGAAAGTTTAGAATTCAAATGTAACTCAACTCATAGACTTCAAATTTCAAGAAGTTTGCTTTTTATATCAGATTGCCTACCTCCCCATCTCTGTATTAATTTATTTAATTTTTTTTTTTACATAACTGATTTGAGTGATACTTGGTTCTGCTTCACTAAGGCCAGTCTATATAATCTTAACAGTAGTTCTAAGAATGAAATGATCTGAAATCAATAATATTTTCTCCTTACACTACACTTTCATCTGTATTCTTTCTATATCTATGACAAATGGCCATATTTTTACAAAAGAACATTGTTTTCTCTGTTCTTTGTTATTACAAGAAAGAACATAATTGTTTTTATTGAGGGTGTGATTGAAATACTTGTACAATGGACCGTACCTTAAAGAACATGACTTTTTTGGTGATAAGTAATTTCATTTCCAAAAGAACTTCAAGAATAGTTAGTATTGGAATCCACCAGGTGTAGATTACAAAAATGTTTTCCCTCCTCGTCTTCGCATTACCATCAATTGCTTGAGAATTTTTGTACACAATCGGGACAAAACAGCAAAGAAACATTGCAGAAAATGGTAGTTTCTAGTCTTAAGGATCTTTGGAAGTTCAGCATAATCCTAGTTTTACTCACAGTATCTTCATGCAAACAAATTGGGAAAAATATTTGGTAAAAATTTGATAGATTGTGTGATGTTTTCAAAGTTACTGCAGATGCTTTCCAGCAATTCATCAATTTCTCTTAACAACATAATAATAATGAAACTACCCAAGTCCACAGATATAAATAAATTTAGTGAACAATAGGCCTTAATATAATCAGTGAAATTTACAGTTTTCATGCTGATAATGAGACAGCTGAAATGGGGGCAAAAAACTGTACAAGAATAATTAATGTCTATGCAAAATTTTTCTTCGCTAAACTATGCTCTTTGTTGTTTCTCAAGATGTACTTGAACTAGAGATGATGTCAAGGAAGGTATCCTCCGGACAAGGTATTGTAAGTCCACCCATTGGATGATCAAATCCGAATTCTTCCTCAGCTTGACATAGCAAGTGCTGGAATGAAGGGTCCTTCAAGTATGAAACTGGAATGACAAAGCGCTTCTTTTCACTCTCCCCAACATAAACTGCAAAATGCCCCTTAGGAACTTCACTTTCTCTGTTTGTTCTTGAAGAAGATCTTCGAAGGCCTTGCTTAGCACGGAAAATATGCCCCATACCAATTGCCATATTCAAATGGTTTTTTTTGGAAGGTATAGGAAGTGCTAATTAAAGAAGCTATAGAAACAATTTGGGAGTATAGAAACTATGGTTTGTGTGATGCAATTGCTTGAGTGTGGTGGCGAATACCAACTCAAATGTGTTTATATAGACCCTCTAGGAGGTGGATCGAGTGGCTAAGAGAAATTTAGATGGGAGGGCAGCCAGCTAGCAAGATAAGAGACATTACCACACTGTTTTGTCTTCCAATAATCATCAAGAATTCTTAGTAACAGGTATGTAGATAAAGTTGTGTCAATGGACATCATTCCCCACATGCTTCAATGAAACTTGGATAGATGGGGATAGCTTAACTACTTCTATCTTTCCAAGAAAGCCTTCCAAATGAGAGATGAGGAAAGAGTGCAGAAATATCATGTTACTCACCTAGAAAATAGCTTAATCAATTTGTTTGAATTGGGAAACAAAACCATGTGATTCCTCAATTCTCTGTCTCTATTTATGGAAACACTAATAGGCCCCATACAATTGGGTGGAACATGATTTTGCCTTCTTTGATTTACTCTACTCATATTCTCTTTAGTACTTTAAATAGATCACTTCTGTATGAATTTGATCATCAAATCTTCCAATTTCTTCCAGCAAATATCTAAGGTTTCTACTGATATTGTTCTCTTCAT
>CM008334.1:44253121-44272847 GCA_002525835.2 Ipomoea batatas | reverse complement strand
TGGGTGGAGAAATCAGGAATTGTTAGTTTGCTGATATTGATCTCAAAAAATTTTGTAAATGAGGATATTAGTTGTAGCTCAATACATGATGTGGAATGTACATAAATCCAATACAGAAATACTTGATATAAAAAATCTTAAGTATTCTTCTTAGAAAATTCAAATATATTCATTGCTTTCATTTTCTCCTTAATCTTCAGTTTGTTGCAATACAGTTATGCCTGTGACAAGTGCTTATTTGCATTAATTTTATTCAAAAGCATTAAACTATATAATTACCTAATTGAATTTGTAACAATAAGGCACTTCCATTTCTGGCCTATCATCGCTCCACCAACTACCAAGAATAACAAAAAGGCAGATGTAATTTGAAGCATATGATGTCCTCCACATACCCACAAATTCTATACACTCCCTCAATTTTCTTTCAGTTCTTATGTCCTACATACTAATCTGGCACCTTTGTGTGATGGTTTACATGGAACTTTCACTAATCTGGATATTTGCGTAAATCTGCAAAGATGAATATAATGGAAGATATTTGCTGCTGTCTAAGGGAAGAAGATTTCATTTTCAAGAAACAAGGACTGTGAATAGTTATGGTAAATCCTCTGCAGTTAGCAAGGGACACTAAATTATGGATCATCACATCATACCCAAAATATAGACTGTTCTCAAGATTATTCCTTTATTCTGAACTTGCAAACTGTTATTGCTTAACTTTTAGTGTAGAATATGCCTTGAATTTTCTTGAAGAGATATTGTACTGCTAGTTTACTCAAAGTATATTCAATGCAACAATTGGATTTGGTGAAAATTGGATAGCATTTCTGATATTTTCAAAGTTGCTGCAAAAATGCAAACAAAAATCTATACAAATGAACTGTACAGGAAAAGTCTTCTATGCAAAATTTTTTTTCACTAAACTAAGTTTGTCTGTAGTCTCTCAAGATCTCAAACTAGAGATGACTTCAAGGAAGGTATCCTCCATACAAGGTATTGTGAGTCCACCCGCTGGTGCATCAAATCCGAATTCTTCCTCAGCTTGACTAAGCAACTGTTGGAATGAAGGGTCTTTCAAGTATGAAACTGGAATGACAAAACGCCTCTTTTCATTCTCCCCAACATAAACTGCAAAGTGCCCCTTAGGCACTTCAAATTCTCTGTTTGTTCTTGAAGAAGATCTCCTGAGGCCTTGCTTAGCACGGAAAATATGCCCCATACCAATTGCCATGTTCAAATGTGTTTTTTGGAAAGTAGGATTTCTGAAATTTTTTTCAGTAGAGGTACAATTTGTGAAGGCAGAAACTAGGAGTTGTGTGAAGGAAGAACTTGAGTTGGGTGAGCATCAACACAAATTCATTTATATATATAGATCCCTTAGGAGGTGGATTTAGTGGCTATGAGAAATTTGGTTCAGAGGCCAGCCAGCCAGCCAGCTACAACGATTAGACAACATCACCACATGGTTTTGTCTTCCAAAGATCATCAAGAATTTCTACTAACAATATTGTAGATGAAGACCACCTTTGGACATCACTCACCATATGCTTCAATAAGTTTTAACAGATGGGGAAAGCTCAACTACCTTTGTCATTCCAAGAAAACCTACCAAAATGAGTGATCAATATACACAGCACTAAATTAATGGTATTTGCCTATAAATAGCTTAATCAATTTATTTGAATTGATGTGGATTGAGTGGCTATGAGAAATTTGGATTACAGGCCAGCTAGAACGATTAGACAACATCTCCACATGGTTTTGTCTTCCAGATAGAGACCACTGCACGTTTGAATGTCATTCACCATATGCTTCAATGAAATTGAACAGATGGGGAAAGCTCACAGAGCAGTAAGTTAAAGGTATTGGCTTGGAAAATAGCTTAATCAATTTGTTTGAGTCAGTCTGAAGATTGGGAAACATAAGCATGTGAAGATTGGATATAGCCACACTTCATATCCTTCTGATTGAAGCTAAATGGCCCCATACAGTTGTGGAACATGGCTTTGCCTTCTCTGATTTCCTAGCCTTAGTCTTAAGTACTTTAAATAGGTCGGTTCCATGTGAATTTAGATCATCAAACACTACAACTTTGCCAGCCAATATCCAAGGTTTCAACACATCTTACTCTCTTCCATTCTCTATTTCCCAAGTTGCTACCATGATTAGCTCCAAGAAGCTCATCAAGCTCGCCAAAAGATGGCAGAAATTTGCTGCCATCCGAAGAAAGAGGATTTCATTTCCAAGTCTATATGATGATGCAGATAGCTGCAGTACTTCTTCTGCGGTTAACAAGGGCCATTTCACTATCTACACTGCTGATCAGAAGCGGTTTGTTGTCCCTCTATCATATCTCGAGAATGAGATCATTAGGCAACTCTTAAGTATGTCTGAAGAAGAATTTGGACTTCCAAGCGACGGGCCTATTACAGTACCATGTGATGCAGCCTTCTTGGACTACATCATTTCACTTCTTAACCGAGGTTTATCCAGAGAACTTGAGAATGCATTGCTAATCTCAGTTACTTCATATCGGTGTTCATCAGCTTCACTGCATCAAGAAGGGATGAGAAATCAAGAATTGCTAGTTTTCTGATATAATAAATATCAATCATTTTTGTAGACAAGGAACTCAGTTGTAGCTCAACACATCACTTGAAATGTACAGAAATTCAAAGATTTGATATCTAATACATTCAGTCATCTTCTCCAACTGTCATGTATTTAATCTATGTACTTGACATTTTTGCTGTTAGAATTGAAGCTGTTGCTTTTCTGTAATGATATATTCATAAATGACAAAAACCATTCGAAGCACACTCCCAATTCTAGCTTCTACATCACTCATGGACCATTAATCCCTCCTTCAATCCAAAGGTAAAATGCACTTTTAGCCTCTTAATTATGAAATTTGGTCCATCAATCACACTGTAATACTCTCATACTTCATTAATACACAAGTCCAGAGTGCCTAAATTTGTTCTTGTTTGAGAATACGACACTTTAACAATTGAAGGGGATAATCTTGTTCATGGTAAGACTCTCTCTCGTTAACGTTGATTTTAGAGAAGAATTTTTGTAGTTTGTTTTACAAGAACTTGAAATTCACATATAAATCCAGAGTATAAAGGAAAGAACATTAGGATTTCACCCTCCATTTTGGTGAAGCTCTTTAAATTGATGAACATTATAGACATGATGGATTGAGGAAGAAATTAAGCAGACAAGAATCAATAATGCTTTTCCATGAAGTCATTGATTATCTCTTAACCCTATTAGTTACCGTGGTGATTTTAATAGGGTAATTAACCATGTTCAGAGCTACAAAGACATTTAGAGTATGCATTCATATGCTAAGGAGTAGATATAGACATTTAGTGAACAATAGCCCTCTGTATGTATAATCAGTGAAATTTACAGATTTTGAGCTGATCATTGGACAGCTGAAAATTGTGGAAAACTGTACAAGAATATTTCCTAAGCAAAAAATTTCTTGACTAAACTAAGCTGTTTATAGACTCTCAGGATCTACTTGAACTACAGATGATGTCAAGGAAGGTTTCCTCCGGACAAGGTATTGTAAGTCCGCCCATTGGATGATCGAATCCGAATTCTTCCTCAGCTTGACTAAGTAAGTTTTGGAATGAAGGGGCCGCCAAGTATGATATTGGAATAACAAAGCGCTTCTTTTCGCTCTCGCCAACATAAACTGCAAGGTGTCCCTTAGGTACCTCATTTTCTCTGTTTGTTCTTGAAGAAGACCTTTTGAGGCCTTGCTTAGCATGGAGGATGCGTGCCATACTAATTGCCATGTTCAAATATTTCTTTTGAAAGTAGAGGCGCTGTGAATCAAAGAGGCTATAGAAACAATTGTGAAAGAAGAACTTGAGTGGGGTGAATACCAACTCAATTGTTATTATATAGGCCCTTTGGGAGGTGGGATTGAGTGGCTAAGAGAATTTTGGATGGGAGGGAAGCCACTCAGCCAGCTAGCATGATAAAACACATTACCACATGGTTTTGTCTTCAAAAAATCACAATGAATTTCTACCAACCGGTTTGTAGATAAAGACCTGTCTCTGAACATCATTCCCTACATGCTTCAATGAAATTGAACAGATGGGTAAGCTCAATTACTTCTATCATTCCATGAAAGACCACCAATTGAGACATGAAGAAACATAGCAGTATGTTAATGTTAAAAAGTAGCTTACTTATTTGTTTGGATCAATTTGATGATTGGGAAACATTTCCATGTGATAGCTTATTTGCATGTCCCTACATATATTTCTTATTGAACCTACAAGGCCCCATACAAATAGGTTGAACATGGTTTTGCCTTGTCTGATTTACACAAGAACTCAATGCTTGTCGTAGCCTCTTTAAGTACTATAAATAAATTACTTCTTTGTGCATTTTAATCATCAGACACTTCAACTCAATCCATTTAATGTCTAAGGTTTCTGCTGATCTTATTCTCTTCCATTACATTTCTCTCTATTTCCTAACTTAATAGCGTGATCAGTAACAAGAAGCTCATAATGCTGGGAAAGAGAATACAGAAATTTGTTGCAATCTGAGGAAAGAGGAGTTCACTTCCAAGACTACATGATGGTGCAGATAGCTGTCATCATAGTTCTTCTGCAGATAATAAGGGCCATTTTGCTATCCACATGGATCATCAGAAGCTGTTTGTTGTCGCTCTATCTTATCTAAACAATGAGATTCGTAACCAACTCTTAAAGTTGTCAGAAGAAGGAATTGGACTTCCAAGCATGGGCTTATTACACTACCATCTGATGCGGTCCTGGTAAGTTACATTTCATTAATTCCTCAATTCTATCCTTGCTAAGATAGGTCTCCATAGCTGTCACATATACAAAGGGTGTTGCATCCTAGATGCTCACTTCCCAAATGAAGAGCTAGTGAAACTTACCAAAGATTTTGAAGTGATGAGGTTAGTAGCCTTGAGACTTGTAATTTGTTTGATAATGGCATGCATAAAGGGGAGATATCAATATATCATCTGTGGACATTTTGGGTAAAATTAATGATGAAATTGGTGAAATGAAGGACGAGAAGTCTGATAATCCAGAGAATTTAACTCCTCACGAGGCCACTTCTTTGTTGGGAAGTAGTAAAAAAATCTCTTTCAAGTTATGTTGTGGTGAGTTGTCAGTTGAGTTCGACTTGGATTGCAAATATTATCCTGTTCTGCTTGATGATGAACTTAGGCAGGTTGTATTCAATGGTAAATTGGTTCATAATGCACTGTTATAGGCAATTTAACGGGTAATGGAAGTAGCATTAAATGTTTTGAATGATAAACCACTTACAGATGAGCAGACCTTTAATTTCAATAAACTACAGCTCTGAACAATGGTCATGAAGTTTTCATCACAAGTTTCTTCGAAACTAATTTGAACATCAGTTATTGAAGATGCACACAGGGGTGAGCCCTTCTTGAGGTTATCAGAAGATGTAGTCAAAATGAAGCATGAATTGAAAGAGTAAAGAAAGCATATGTCTGTCAGGTGGATTGTTGTCCAAGATTTCATTAATGGTGCATGCATGTCAAGAATTAGATTCGTGGAACCAAGATAATTCTGATGTTCATGAAACTCAGGAAAACTCTCAAACTTGTGAATTGGCAGATGATTACTTAATAAATGCATCAGAAGACTGACAATTGACCCAGCAATATAGAAGCAATATAGACCCAGCAAAAGTATCCATTGTTACCAACTTACACAGAAAAATTTCACTTGCCAAAAACTGACCGAATATCCCTTCTTCATATAGAGTTGAATAGGAGCTGCAAGTTTCCTTTTGTAACTTTTAGTGTGTGGAATATGTCTTGAATTTCCTAGAAATATTCTACTTCTAGTTTTACTCAAAGTATATTCATTGCAATAAGTTGGAGTAGAAATATACGATTTGTTGAAAATTGGACAGACTTTCTGATATTTTGTAAGTTACTGCAGAAAGCAGACAAAAATCTATAAAAAATGAACTGTACATGTAAACTCTTCTATACAAAAATTTTTCTTTACTAAACTAAGCTGTCTATAGTCTCTCAAGATCTCAAATTAGAGATGATGTCAAGGAAGGTATCCTCCATACAAGGTATTGTGAGTCCACCCATTGGATGATCGAATCCAAATTCTTCTTCAGCTTGACACAGCAAGTCTTGGAATGAAGGGTCCTTCAAGTATGAAACTGGAATAACAAAGCGGTTCTTTTCACTCTCCCCAACATAAACTGCAAAATGCCCCTTAGGCACTTCACTTTCTCTGTTTGTTCTTGAAGAAGATCTCTTGAGGCCTTGCTTAGCACGGAGAATGTGCCCCATACCAATTGCCATGTTCAAATGTTTTTTTGGGAAAGTAGAGGCAATTTTAATTGAATAAGCTATGGACAGAATTTGTGAATGCAGAAACTAGGATTGTGTGAAGCTAGGAAGAACTTGAGTGGGGTGAACATTGGGTCAAATGCATTTATATATATAGATCCTTTAGGAGGTGGATTGAGTGGCTATGAGAAATTTGGATCAGAGGCCAGCCACTAGCCAGCTAGAATGATAAGACAACATTACCACATGGTTTTGTCTTCCAAAAATCTTTAAGAATTTCTACAAACTTTAGACATCACTCACCAAATGCTTCAATGAAATTGAACAGATGTGGAAAGCTCAACTACTTCTGTCATTGATCAATCCACAGGTCAGTAAGTTAATGGTGTTTGCCTAGAAAATAGCTTAATCAATTTGTTTGAATCAATATGAAGATTGGGAAACAAAACCATGTGATTCCTTATTTGTATGTCTAAAAGGCCCCATACAGCTGGGTGGAACATGGTTTTGCCTTCCCTGATTTCCTCAAGAAATTGAAGCTTGTCATTGCCTCTTAAACACTTTAAATAGGTTGCTTCATGTGAATTTTGATCATCAAACACTACAACTTTGTCCAGACAATATCCAAGGTTTCTACCAATCTTACTCTCTTTCATTCTCTATTTCCTAAGTTAGTACCATGATCAGTTCCAAGAAACTCATTAAGTTGGCGAAAAGATGGCAGAAATTTGCTGCCATCCGAAGAAAGAGGATTTCCTTTCCAAGAAAAAATGATGATACTAATAGCTGCAGTACTTCTTCTGCAGTTAACAAGGGTCATTTTGCTATCTACACAGCTGATCAGAAGCGGTTTGTAGTCCCTCTATCTTATCTCGAGAATGAGATTATTAGGCAACTCTTAAACTTGTCAGAAGAAGAATTTGGCCTTCCATGCGATGGGCCTATTACACTACCGTGTGATGCAGCCTTCTTGGACTACATCATTTCACTCATTAGCCGAGGTTTATCCAGAGAACTTGAGAATGCATTGCTAATCTCAGTTACTCAATATTGGTGTTCATCAGCTTCACTGTACCAAGAAGGGCTGAGAAATCAAGAATTGGTAGTTTGCTGATGTTAATGTCATATCATTTTTGTAGACAGGGAACTTAGCTCTAGCTCTAGCTCAATACATCATGTACAGAAATCCTAGACATGTATATCTGAATTTACCTGAAAATAAGATTTTGTTGATACTTTAATTTAGAGCTAAACCAGCCTTTGAACATGATTTTAAATTTAGGCCATATTTGATAACATAGTTAGCTTACTAACTAATTTTGTCTTATTTGACCACTATTAGTTGTTTGACTTAGTTAAACACCTAATATAATTGTTTGATTAATTAGTTTTTTTGTAAAAACTTATTGTTCCAAAACGCTAAAATTCAAAAAGCTGCTCAGAGTAGCTTTTTCAATCAGTTTTTTTAGAAAATCATTTTGCATGTAATCAGAGCTGCTCAAAGTAGTTTTTTCGATCAGTTTTTTGAAAAAAAAAATATCATTTTGCATGTAATCAGCTATCAGCTAATAGTTAATTTATCAAACATCTTTCTACAATCAGCTAATCCTATCAACTAGTTCTTTATATGGACTTTTCTATAATTAAGGTCCAATTATGCTTGAGAATTCTTGGATATATATGTGTTTGTCGTTCCTATGAGAATAGGATAACACTATAGTCACACTACTCACTAGGGGTGTAAACAAATCAAATATTTTTAGTTTGATTCGTGATTCGAATTCGAATATTTCTATTCGAATTCGAATTCAAATACATATTTCGAATCGAATACGAATCAGAATATATTTGATTTGACTATATTCAAATATATTCGAATATATATATATTAATAGAATATTAGTATAATAGTATATTAATAGAAAATTTTATGCTATTTAAATTTAAAATGTTATTACATTTTATCTTAATTTATTGGAGTACTTGTAAAAAAAGAAAAATTAAGTTAGGCATTTTGAATTCGAATATTCTAGTGGAATCGAATATATTCGAATAATGTAGCCGAATCGAATACGAATACAATTTTAGATTCGAATATTTATCGAATACGAATTCGAATAGTTCTCAAAATAGTCGAATTCAAATCGAATAGTAAGATATTTGAATCGTATCTCTTCCCGCTGCGAGCTAATGCTCTTTCTTGTCTTTCCTCCCAACCATCCTACTCATCCTCATGGTGTCTATCTGGATGATCTCCGATTCACAATCATAGTGTAGGGGTGCAAATAAGACGAGCCGAACTCGAGTTTGGGTTGGCTCGAGCTCGTTAAGAATGATTGTGCTCTGGGTACGATTCAGTAAATCTCCAATATGTTCATCGAAAATCTGCAGCAAAAACCATGTTAAAAACTAAGTAACTAACACATTCATACCAATATCTCTGGATGAGGCTAAAGACTATACCTCAAGGAATGAACAGCTGCACTGGTAATTTATCTGTTGATCTCCAGAGGTCTCTTTTTCCTAGAAGATCAGCCATAAAATGTAACAATCAGATATTTCTTATTCCCTGATGTTTTGCTTCTATATGATATATAACAGATTACATGTTGAATAATAGAGAGGAGCATCTGGAAATTGCATCCTCCTAATTTACACATAATAACTATGTTCCTTAGTTCTAAACTTTTAGTAAACCAGAAAATTATAATCAAATACAGAAAACATAAGCATTCAAACAAAAATGGCAGGCACTAAAGTAGGAATTAACTCATATCTGACAAAAATGCAGAAAACATAAGCATTGCTGTCACTAATCTGAATGTTAGGGTGAAGCGGATATAAGCAGTAAATTTAAGTATTTAACAATAACTTACCTTGGCTAGGAACTAAGTATATCTTCAGTGGCAGCGGGAGGCGGCGGACTGGGCGGCTGATCTGCTGTATCCGTGAGGAACCGGGAGGTGGCATCTGATCTTTTACGGGATCTTCTGTGGCACCGGGAGACAGCCAGGAGCAGTGTCCTCCGCGGCAGCAATGGAGTCCAAAGAGGCACTGAGGCAGCAAGAGAAAAGATTTAGGCAGCGAGAGAATAGGCAGTAGGATTTCCCTTCTTTTAATTTTTTAACTTTGTAAGTATATATATTTATTTATTTATTTATGGCTAGCGAGCTACCCTACGAGCCACGAGTCTAAAACATTTGTGATCAAGCTCGAGTCGAGCTTTGACCGAGCGGTTGGACTCATTCGCAATCCTAAGTGACTCTTGCTATTTTCTGCCAGTATCACTTGTTTGGCAATGACATTAACATAATGATTAAAACAAATAAAACAATGAGTTTTAATTTGTCTAAAAACGAGTGTGCTAATTTTTTTGGTTGTCATAAAGATGTAAGAAAATAAAACAATTTAAGTGGTAGAATTTTATGAATTAATTTGGATTTTTCCTTAAGAAAATGATGTTAAGAGATAAATAAATATTTATATTGAAAATGTTCTTACTTCAAAATATTTTGGTATCTTCCAATATTTCAAGGTTGTTGTTGCTTTGTTAGTTTTGTTTATGTATCTGAGTATAAAAAAATATTGCAAATAAGATATAACATAACATATTACTACTAAAAAAACATAACATATGACTAAAGTAACCAAACACAATTATTTTAGTTGATTTTATTTTGCTAAATAAACTGAATTTATAATGAAATTCCTGTTGTATATCATTGAGATATTGTGAAGGAACAAATATAACAACATTCAAACATACATTATGAACTTGTCATGCAAAAGACTCATTTGGAAATAATATCAATAGTATGAAACAAAAAAAAAAAAAAAATACCTCCGGTGATAGAATCATTAATTTTGATGTGATAGAAACATAGCCGGATTTTAGGGCGTACAACCGCATAGGGCCCCAAAATTTAGGGGGCCCCTAGTCTAACCCTGGCCTAATAGTTAGTATATGTATTTGTGATTATATTGACCTAAAATTAGATTTTTTGCATTTTTCTCTTTGCAATTTTTCTTCAATTCGCAGTTTATTTATAATTTAATAGGGCATCACTTAATTACTAGCACAGGGCCCCGCAAATAAAAAAACCGGCCCTGGATAGAAATATTAATTTTTTTATACATGTTTAAAACTTTAACTTTTTAAAATTATTTGTGTAAATTTTGCAACATTCTTCTCTAAATACTCACGCAAGATACACTCTTTAAATTGTAAAATTAATTTTTGTACTAAAGATACATTATTTGATAGTATATATCAAATAATGTATCTTCACTATGAAAATAATGTACTTTATATACAAAAGTAATGTACTTTTCGTATATTAATTAAGAATGTACTTTTAATATATTAAAAATGTACTTTTTATTTATGGTTCACACAACTGGACCATGGTCCATGGAATAATGATTGTCACATATGCTAACACCATAATCAGTTCCAAAACTCATTAAGATGGCAACGAAACGGCATGCACTAATCATATCACTGCACCAAGAAGCTAGGGTGGAGAAATGGGATAATCCAACCAAAAGGATTATGGATACAAACTTGTAATCATAGGAGCAAGGTCATTTTGTTGGGTTTTTGAATTGGTTTTTGTCAGTTACAACTTACAGCTAGGCGCAACAGGTGCATCCAACTACAATATGTTTTTCCCAATTTCTTCTCAATAAATGAGGCCCACAAAAAAATTAATTTTGCATGAGAAAAAGCCACCAAAAATACCATTGTTCCCATTTGTTAAAAAAACTATGCCACCAGAATTTTCTTTGCAAAAACCCCTCTAAAAATCACAAATGACGTTGCTTTAAGGTCACGAGTTTGAATCCCAATACTCTTGATTTGAGCCGGTCAGCTATGGACTATCGAAGTTGGTTTACCTCTTTATGTTTCTTTGCTGACTAGAGTCACAATTTGGGATTTACCCAAATGACGTTGCTTTAAGGTCACGAGTTTGAATCCCAATACTCTTGATTTGAGTCGGTCAGCTATGGACAATCGAAGTTGGTTTACCTCTTTATGGTTCTTTGCTGACTAGAGTCACAATTTGGGATTTACCCAAACGCACACCTTCAGATAGTTTTCTGACATTACCAAATATTTTTAAAATTTTAAGAACTTTCAATGCTTTACATCTTAGAATGCCTACCTCCCCCACCCCTGTATTCAATTTTTTGCTTCACTATGCACAGTCCTGATATGCTGAACAATAATTCTAGGAATTGAAATTATCTGCTGATATCATTAATCATTTCTCCTTAAACTACAGTTTGATCCTAAATCATAAAAATGGCTAAGTATGACCAGTATATAAATTCTCTCCATTTCCATCTGTTTCTGTATATTGCAGAGTTGTTGTATATTCAATTCAACAAATTGGAATAAGATCTGGTGAAAATTGGACAGACTTTATGATATTTTCAAAGTTACAGCAGAAATGCAGACAAAAATCTATACAAGTGATCGAACTGTACATGAAAACTCTTCTATGCAAAATTTATCTTCACTAAACTAAGTTGTGTGTAGTCTCTCAAGATCTCAAATTAGAGATGATGTCGACGAAGGTATCCTCCATACAAGGTATTGTGAGTCCACCCGCTGGATGATCAAATCCGAATTCTTCCTCAGCTTGACAGAGCAAGTCTTGGAATGAAGGGTCCTTCAAGTATGAAACTGGAATGACAAAGCGCTTCTTTTCAGTTTCCCCAACATAAACTGCAAAATGCCCCTTAGAAACTTCACTTTCTCTGTTTGCTCTTGAAGAAGATCTTCTAAGGCCTTGCTTAGCACGGAGAATGTGCCCCATACCAATTGCCATGCTCAAATGCTTTTTTCTTCTTTGAAAGTAGAAACAATGTTAATCAAAGAAGCTATGAACACAATTTGTGAAGGCAGAAACTAGGATTTGTGTGAAGGAAGAAGTTGAGTGGGGTGAACATCAACTCAAATGGATTTATATATATAGATCCTTTAGTACATGGATTGAGTGGCTATGAAAAATTTGGATCAGAGGCCAGCAAGCCAGCCAGCTAGCTAGAGTGATTAGACAACATTATCACATGGTTCTGTCTTCACCAACATCACTCACCATATGCTTCACTGAAATTGAACAGATGGGGAAAGCTCAACTACCTTTGTCATTCCAAGAAAACCTATCAAATGAGAGATCAATATACAGAGCTGTTACTTAATGGTATTCACCTATAAAATATCTTAATCAAACACATAAATTTCTATGAAGATTGGAAAGCATAACCATGTGATTTCTTACTTTTTATGTCTCTATATATGGCCACACTCCATATCCCATATATTCCTGATTGAAGACAAAAGGCCCCATACAGCTATGTGGAACATGGTTTTGCCTTGTCTGATGTCCTCAAGAAATTAAAGTTTGCCGTAGCCTCTTAAACACTTTAAATAGGTTGCTTCCATGTGAATTTTGATCATCAAACACTGCAATTCAGTCATTCCTGTTCTCTTCCATTCGATTCCTCTTCCATTTCCTAAGTTGATACCATGATCAGTTCCAAGAAGCTCATCAAGCTGGCTAAAAGATGGCAGAAATTTGCTGCCATCCGAAGAAAGAGTATTTCCTTTACAAGGAAAAATGATGATGCAAATACCTGTAGTACCTCCACTGCAGTTAACAGGGGTCATTTTGCCATCTACACAGCTGATCAGAAGCGGTTTGTTGTGCCTCTATCTTATCTCGAGAATGAGATTATTAGGCAACTCTTAAACATGTCTGAAGAAGAATTTGGACTTCCAAGCGGAGGGCCTATTACACTACCATGTGATGCAGCCTTCATGGACTACATCATTTCACTCCTTAGCCGAGGCTTATCCAGAGAACTCGAGAATGCATTGCTCATCTCAGTTACTTCGTATCGGCGTTCATCAGCATCACTGCACCCAGCAGGGCTGAGAAATCAAGAATTGATAGTTTGCTAAAATTAATGTCAATCATTTTTGTAGACTAGGAACTCAACTGTAGCTCAATACATCAAGTGAAATGTACAGAAATCTCAGTTACTTGATATTTATTTGTATTTGCCAAAAATAAGATTTTGTTAAACCATCCCTTGAACATGATTTTTATAGGTTTATAATAACATTTTCAAATTTAGTCTTTCTTCCTCCCCTATAAACATATACCCACCAAGCCACCATAACAGCAACAGATCCTCAGACCAGCAGAGATTTATAGCATCATAAAAAAGTAAATATCCCAACTTCTCCCTAGAACCTTCATGTTCTTTTTTCTGCCTTTATCTTTTCCCTTTGTATCTCAGGATCAGCTTGGGGAAGAACATGTGGATTTATTGGTCATTTGAACCTTCATTTTCTTTTCTTTAATCCCTTGAATTTATTGTGTTTAAATTTTAAAAAATTGTTTCCATCTCAGTCAAAGCTGTGATTGCTCCAAAATCTTTTGTTAAATGGTTCAAGCCATGCACTGATGAAGAGCTTTCAAATGCTAATACAATCACAAAAGCATTTGCAACTACAAAATTGTATTGCTTGATGTTAAGAGTCCCACATTGAAAATATAAGAGAGATTGAATGGAAGAGATCAAGATCAGTAAAAACCTTATGTCTTGGCTGGACTGAATTGCATTGTTTGATAATCAAAATGCATATGCAAGTAATCCATTTAAAGTGTTAAGAAGGCTAAGATAGACTGTAAGCTCTTAATGATATAAAGGAAGGCAAAACCTGTCATTATTGGAATAACGAACTAGAGAAGCCTGTTTCATAAGCAGTAGTGAAAACCATGTTCTTTTGAAAAAATATGATCATATGTCATAGATATAGCTGGAATGCATAACAACTAGGACAAGTATTATTTTCAGGAACATCTTTTGGCCTCATGAAACCATACTGCAACTATTGGGAAAGTAAAATAAAGAAAAGAGTACTATAGTGGTTACATGTAATACATAATTCAAGTACATATATATATTAGACAAAACTGTTCAGATCAATTAATTCTTAGAACTACTGTTCAGATTATATATATAGACAGGCCTTAGTGAAGAAGAATGAAGAATGACTGAGTTTTGATCATCAAAGTCGGTTATATGAAAATAAAATTGAGTACAGGTTAGGGAGGTAGGCAATATGGTATAAAATTTCTTGAAATTTGAAATCTATGGTTTGATTTACATTTGAATTCTGAACTTTACAAAAAATAATCAATATTTTCAGCAAACTAGCAATTCCTGAGTTCTCAAGCCTTCCTGGTGCAGTGAAGCGGATGAACACTGATATGATGCAACAGAGACGAGCAATGCATTCTCGAGTTCTCTGGATAAACCTCGGCTAAGAAGTGAAATGATGTAGTCCATGAAGACTGCATCACATGGTAGTGTAATAGGCCCATGGAAGTCCAAATTCTTCTTCAGACAAGTTTAAGAGTTGCCTAATAATCTCATTCTCGAGATAAGATAAAGGAACAACAAACCGCTTCTGATCAGCTGTGTAGATAGCAAAGTGACCCTTGTTAACTGCAGAGGAAGTACTACAGCTGTCTGCATCATCATTTCCTCTCGGGAACGAAATCCTCTTTCTTCGGATAGCGGCAAATTTCTGCCATCTTCTTACAAGCTTGAAGAGCTTCTTGGAACTGATCATGGTATTAACTTAGAAAATATAGAGAGATTGAATGGAAGAGAATAAGATGTGCAGAAAGCTTAAAGCTTTGTTGGACAATGAATTGTAGTGTTTGATGATTAAAATGAATATGGAAGTGATCTATTTAAAGTGCAGAGGAGGCTAAGACAAGCATTAAGCTCTTGAGGAGATCAAGGAAGACAAAACCATGTGCTACCTAGTTATATGGGGCCTTCTAGCTTCAACCAAAAATATATGGGGCCGGCCATATATAGAGATATATAAATGAGGAACCACATGGTTATGTTTGCCAATTATCACATTGATTCAAACAAATTGATTAAGCTACTTTCTAGGAAAATGCCATTAACTTTCTTGGAATGACAGAAGTGGTTGAGCTTTCCCCATCTATTCAATTTCATTGAAGCATGTGGGGAATGATGTTCAAAGACAGGTCTTTATCTACAAAGTTGTTTGTATAATTTCTTGATGACAAAACTGTTTGGTGATGTCTCTTATCTTGCTAGCTGGCTGCCCTATATCCTCATTTGCTAAGCTCTCTTGGCCTGGAATAGCAGTAGTTAAGACATCCTATCTATTAGAAATTCTTGATGATTTCTGGATGACAGAACCATGTGATGATGTTGTCTTATCATGCTAGCTGGCTGCCCTTCCATCCAAAATGATCTATATAAACACATTTGAGTTAGTATTCACCCCACTCAAATATTTCCTTCACAACTACCATAGTTTCTGCATTCTAAAATTGTTTCTGTTCTATAGCATCTTTGATTTACACTGCCTCTGCTTCAAAGGAAACATCCCAGCATGGCGATTAGTATGACTCGCATTCTCCGTGCTAAGCAGGGCCTCAGAAGGTCTTCTTCAAGAACAAACAGAGAAAGTGAGGTCCCTAAGGGGCACTTTGCAGTTTATGTGGGCAAAAGCGAAAAGAAGCGCTTTGTTCTTCCAATATCATTCTTGAACAACCCTTCATTCCAAGACATGCTAAATCAGGCCGAGGAAGAGTTCGGATTTGATCATCCAATGGGTGGACTCACAATACCTTGTCCCGAAGATACCTTCCTTGACATCATCTCTAGTTTGAATAGATATTGAGATACAACAAAGAGCTTAGTTTAGTAGAGAAAAATTTTGCAGATAGAGTATTCTTGTACAGTTTTTTTTACCTGTCTCATGATCAGCTTGGAAACTGTAAATTTCACTGGTTATATGAAAGCCTATTGTGCACTAAATGTCTATATATCAGGAGACTTGGGTAGTTACACTAATATTATGTTTTCAAGAGATAATTGATGACTTCATGGAAAGTTTTATTGTTGACTATGATAGAATCTGCAATAACTTAATTAGAAAATATCATACAATCTGCTCAATTTTTACCAAATAATTTTCAAACTTATTTGCATGAATATACTATGTATCAGAAAGATCCTTAAGACTAGAACTTCCATTGGCTGCAATGTTTTTTGCTGTTTTGTCCCTATTATGTACAAAAGTACTTGTAAGCAATTGAAGCAAGTGCAAACAAGAGGAGGGACAACGTTAATGTTAATGTTAACGTTATTGTAATTTACATCTGGTGGATTCCAATGCTAACTATTCTTGAAGGGCTTTTTGCAATGAAATTAATTATCACTAAAAATGTCCAGTTTCATAAGTAATTCTTGAAGGGCTTCTTGGGATAACTAGAAATGTCCAGTTTCATAAGTAATAGGGAAAACCATGTTCTTTTGTAAAAGATTAGACCAATGCTAACATACATTAGACCAAACTCTAGTTTAAGGACAAAAGATTATTGATTTCAGATCATTTCATTCTTAGAACTACTGATCACTCATGGAGTTATGTATATAGACAGGCCTAAGTGAAGCAGAAGGAAATATTACTACGTTTTCATCATCAAAGTCAGTTATGTGAAAATAAAATTGAATACAGGGAAGGGGAGGTAGGAAATCTGATTTAAAAACAAATTTGTTGAAATTTGGAAGTTATGAGTTTAGTTACATTTCAATTTGAAGTATACTAAAACTAATCAATACTATCTGTCAGCAAACTACTAATTCCTGATTTCTCGACCGTCCATGGTGCAGTGAAGCTGATGAACACCGGGATGAAGTAACTGAGATAAGCAATGCATTCTCGAGTTCTCTGGATAAGCCTCGGCTAAGAAGTGAAATGATGTAGTTCATGAAGACTGCATCACATGGTAGTGTAATAGGCCCATTGCTTGGAAGTCCAAATTCTTCTTCGGACAAGTTTAAGAGTTGTCTAATAATCTCATTCTCAAGGTATGATAAAGGGATAACAAATCGCTTCTGATCAGCCGTGTAGATAGCAAAGTGACCCTTGCTAACTGCAGAGGAAGTACTACAGCTATCTGCATCATCATTTAGTCTTGGAAGTGAAATCCACTTTCTTCGGATGGCAACGAATTTCTGCCATCTTTTCACCAACTTGATGAGCTTCTTGTTACTGATCATGATATTAAACTACGAAGAATTTGAGAGAAATATAATGGGAATGAAGAGAACAATATCAGTAGAAACCTTAGATATTGGCTGGATGAAATTGGAAGATTTGATGATCAAATTCATACAGAAGTGATCTATTTAAAGTACTAAAGAGGATATGAGTAGAGTAAATCAAAGAAGGCAAAATCATGTTCCACCCAGTTGTATGGGGCCTATTAGTGTTCCATAAATAGAGACAGAGAAATGAGGAATCACATGGTTTTGTTTCCCAATTCAAACAAATTGATTAAGCTATTCTCTAGGTGAGTAACATGATATTTCTGCACTCTTTCCTCATCTCTCATTTGGAAGGCTTTCTTGGAAAGATAGAAGTAGTTAAGCTATCCCTATCTATTCAAGTTTCATTGAAGCATGTGGGGAATGATGTCCATTCACACAACTTTATCTTCATACCTGTTAGTAAGAATTCTTGATGATTATTGGAAGACAAAACAGTGTGGTAATGTCTCTTATCTTGCTAGCTGGCTGCCCTCCCATCCAAATTTCTCTTAGCCACTCGATCCACCTCCTAGAGGGTCTATATAAACACATTTGAGTTGGTATTCACCACCACACTCAGGCAATTGCATCACAAAAACCATACTTTATATACCTTGCTTAATTAGCACTTCCTATACCTTCCAAAAGAAAGCATTTGAAGATGGCAATTGGTATGAGGCATATTTTCCGTGCTAAGCAAGGCCTTCGAAGATCTTCTTCAAGAACAAACAGAGAAAGTGAAGTTCCTAAGGGGCATTTTGCAGTTTATGTTGGGGAGAGCGAAAAGAAGCGCTTTGTCATTCCAGTTTCGTACTTGAAGGACCCTTCATTCCAGGACTTGCTGTGTCAAGCTGAGGAAGAATTCGGATTTGATCATCCAAAGGGTGGACTTACAATACCTTGTCCGGAGGATACCTTCCTTGACATCATCTCTAGTTCAAGTACATCTTGAGAAACAACAAAGAGCATAGTTTAGCGGAGAAAATTTTTGCATAGACAGTATTCTTATACAGTTTTTTGCCCCCATTTTCAGCTGTCTCATTATCAGCATGAAAACTGTAAATTTCACTGATTATATTAAGGCCTATTGTTCACTAAATTTCTGTATATCTGTGGACTTGGGTAGTTTCATTATTATTATGTTGTTAAGAGAAATTGATGACTTGCTGGAAAGCATCTGCAGTAACTTTGAAATCATCACACAATCTATCCAATTTTTACCAAATATTTTTCCCAATTTGTTTGCATGAAGATACTGTGAGTAAAACTAGGATTATGCTGAACTTCCAAAGATCCTTAAGACTAGAAATTACCATTTTCTGCAATGTTTTTTGCTGTTTTGTCCCTATTGTGTACAAAAATGCTCAAGCAATTGATGATAATGCGAAGACGAGGAGGGAAAAAATTATTGTAATCTACACCTGGTGGATTCCAATACTAACTATTCTTGAAGTTCTTTTGGCAATGAAATTACTTATCACCAAAAAAGTCATGTTCTTTAAGGTACGGTCCATTGTACAAGTATTTCAATCACACCCTCAATAAAAACAATTATGTTCTTTCTTGTAATAACAAAGAACAGAGAAAACAATGTTCTTTTGTAAAAATCTGGCCATTTGTCATAGATATAGCAAGAATACAGATGAAAGTGTAGTGTAAGGAGAAAATATTATTGATTTCAGATCATTTCATTCTTAGAACTACTGTTAAGATTATATAGACTGGCCTTAGTGAAGCAGAACCAAGTATCACTCAAATTAGTTATGTAAAAAAAAAAATTAAATAAATTAATACAGAGATGGGGAGGTAGGCAATCTGATATAAAAAGCAAACTTCTTGAAATTTGAAGTCTATGAGTTGAGTTACATTTGAATTCTAAACTTTCTAAGTATACTAAAAATAGTTAATTCTATCTGTCAACAAACTAGCAATTCCTGATTTCTCCACCCTTCATGGTTCAGTGAAGCTGATGAACACCTGGATGAAGTAACTGAGATAAGCAATTCATTCTCGAGTTCTTTGGATAAGCCTCGGCTAAGAAGTGAAATGATGTAGTTCATGAAGACTGCATCACATGGTAGTGTAATAGGCCCATTGCTTGGAAGTCCAAATTCTTCTTCGGACAAGTTTAAGAGTTGCCTAATAATCTCATTCTCGAGATAAGATAGAATTAACTATTTTTAGTATACTTAGAAAGTTTAGAAT
>CM008334.1:44166157-44179352 GCA_002525835.2 Ipomoea batatas | reverse complement strand
TCAGGTCACCAATGGAGGGTTCACATACGTACAGTGAGAGATGATATATTTTTTTGGCGACGGTTGGGAGACATTTTATAAAGACAATGATCTTGACGTTTGTCAAATTGACACCTAACTCAATTTTCATTTGATCCTGGATTCGCACGTTGTCTGCACTTCTCATTTGATCCTGGATTCGCACGTTGTCTGTTGGAGCATTCTCTTAATTCGCAAGTTGTCTGTTAGAGCATCTGCACTTCTCATTTGATCTTGGATTTAGAGCTGTCAGCGGGTATATATGTTTACTAATTTATTTCAAATTATACTAAACTAAGATCATGTATTAAAATTTAAATATCTAGTAATTAGGTATGTACAACACATTATAAAGGCATGAACATAAAATTTAGAACAAACAATAAGGAAGTAAATAATATTAAACTAAAAAAAAAGTATTTTGTATTAGTGTATAAGAAACTAGAAATGGTAGCTGGTATTTATAGTGTCTACCATTTGTAATTTTCAAAGTCATCTATACATATCTTCTTTATTTTATATTTTTGTTTCTATTTTTTGATAGGTGAAATTATTAGTCACTAGTACTATACATCCACACTTAATTCTTAACGTCATGTTTAAGGCAAAGTCATTGCACCAACAGTTGAGCCAAACTAATCATCACTACTTGTTAGGATATTTTTGGGAAGCCTACTAAAAGATTTGGCAATGTTGGCAGTCATGCCTTATAAGCATATAGAGATCAACTTGACAATATGAAAGAAGACATGAGATAAAGATCAACTTGACAATATTTTTTTGAGCTATGGTCACTTTTGGATCTAGCGTATGTATATAACACTTTTTCATATATGAATGAAGTAAGTTTCTTTTAAAAAAAAATTCTTTTATTCTTATACACAGTGTACTGAAACTGGCAAATCACTTAATGTATCTGTTGGTCTTTCAATTGCACTTTAGAGGCTATATGAAAACGAGTTAGATGAATTACCAGATTATTGCAAATTAGCCCTGGATTCTAGAATGAGTTGTTTTAAGTTTTTTTAATGGACACCACAAAGGAACCAATACTTGCAAGAGCTCATCACATTTCTCTCTCATATACACTCTTTCCTACCCCTCACAAAAAAACTCCAAAAAATCTACAAAGGGTGGTGCTCTGTAGATTGTATAACCTAATTGCACGTCATGTCATTACCAACTTAGTCCACTATATATATTGATCGAGAATTCACGCCTTTAGTATTAAAATTGAAGTTGATGAGTGTGCATTTGTTGGTGTGTTGGAGTTTTTGATTGAAATGGGTAAACTTCATGAGGAATAAGCACATATGAGCTACTTTAAAAATTTGGAAAAAAAAAAGAAAACTTGTTTAGAACTTGAATTTTTGGTATAAAAAAAAAATGCTAGTGTGACTTGAGTTTGTCAAATTTTCTAAATTTTGTTTTTAAACCTAAATATAACAAACACAAGTACAACTTGCATTTTTGGTATGTATTCTTGTACAGGATAAACACAAGTGTGACTTACATTTGCCGTACGACATACGACAAATGCAAGTTGTAAAAAATATATATATAAAAACCTTCACACTGTCATGCTAGTATTAAAGTTCATATACATACTACTGGAAAGTTCACTATAAATTGAAATCAAAATTGATTGATTTTTACTGTAGGGGTTCTCAAATTCTACTCATCAATTATATTTCCTGGTGTGGCAAGCATGGATATCACATTTTCATCTAGTGGTTCAAAAAAAATTGTCTACATCCAAGATTTATGAGACTGAAGTAAAAGTTGGAGGTAAAAAATAAGAATATAAGTAATATTTTCCATAAAAAATTCATGCATTAAAGTTAAGGCATGTGAAAACTACTGCAATAAACCAAGTTCGTGATGGTTTTTAGAAGCTTAGAGCCGAGTGCAAAGATGGGATCGTTGACCACTGAGGTTCAAACGAAGCCATGTCCACTTTTTTGTCATCTCTGGTTGGCTGCATCGTCCCTCGGCTTCTTGCATCAGATGCCCCTGTAATGTATATATGGTTTCACAGTCCTTCAGCAACCTACAACTTATTCTGTAGGTATTTCCCATTCAGGTGAATTCCCAGCCTCATGCTAGCATGCACACCATAGTCTTCTAGATCACGTTGGGATTACATGCCACCCTCAAAATCTTCTGTCTACATTCTATGGGGCAGGACATGAGGGTTTTGAGTCTAAGGAAAATAAGAATGTGTGGTATCAAGCTAAGCAATACTACTGTTTGCTGCATGCCAATCTACTCTCACAAATGCAGCAACAACAGCCAAGTAGCCAAAGTACTGGTCAAAGGGTCAGGGAGGTATCAAGAATAAATTTAAAGTTCAACGTAGAAGAGAGGAGGGAAGATAGAAGAGGAAAATTGAAAAAAAAATAAATCAAATTCTAACAAAAAAATTTCATTATGCACGCAGCTGGCCCGTGAACTGCACAAACCCCATCTTGTCGAAGGGGTTTAAATGGGCAAGTAATACGTCTGTTGTATTTTTACCCAATTCAATTATACAAAGACCACTATATTCTAGGAATTAGTAATACAATAGGTAAATTAATTATCCCGTTTTTCGAATCTTTGACAATAGGTATTAAGCTGCTACATTGAATTCTCTTGCTTCTCTCCCCTTTCTCCACCTAAAAATAAAATAAAATTTAGAAGGTCCTCTTTGATTTGAACTCTGTTTTTTCATCTCATGGGGAATCCGAAGCATCGAGTTAAGGAGAAAATCATCGAGAACCATGGGTCGCAACCACCTTCTAAGCTTATTTTGCATTTTTCCATCTCCCATCCGCATTACTTAGTTACTGACGTATTTTGACTATAGGACCTGCCAAAATGGGGATGCTTAATGTACTTAATGATATACTGAGGATTTCCAAACCTATTCAAAACTGGCTATGTATTGAACATTAGGCATCAGACTATTTTCTAGATTTATTTATTTATTTAGAGATTTATAGAAAAATGAATAATATAATGACACTTATGACTGATATGTGCACTTAACATACACAACTGCCTTGCTAAAGAAACTCTAAAAGAATTTATTACCGAACAAGAGATTCAATCATTTATCTCAAATCTAAGAAATTGATGCTTATATTTTGGTTTTCAAATTCTTAGTTTCCCGACGTGGGAAAAGGGGCACAGACCAGAGCCTTAGGCACATGCAATATTTGATAGAATATAATGGAAAAAAACGTGAAGAGTATGTTGTGAATGGGTGATGATGATAATGACCAAATGTGGTTACAATAATATGTTAGAGCAACCTCATTTGTTTAAATTTTATTATTATTATTATTATTATTATTATTATTATTATTATGTGTAATGGAATCTAATATTCTTTCAAGACTGTTCATTATTGAATCCTTTTGAGTTTTGACTTATGTGATTGAGAACTATGTTGGATTTAGATCATCAGTTATTCAAGAATGTTTATACATGATGGAATTTATGTATGAATTAAATACATGATGGAATTTATGTATGAATTAAAATTCAAATAGTTTTCATAATCAACTGCTAATCAATATATATATTATAAGAACATTTATTAATATTCATAAGAAGAATAACATAAGTGTTTTAAAACAAAATGCTGAAAACAATTGAATGATAAAATATAAATATGAATAGAAATAGTGATTAATGGCCAGCAAGAAATCTTCTGATCCACTGTAGTCTTCGATTACGATCAAGACTAAGAAAAAAAAAACCACTTTATTAGGATGATCAGTGAGTTTTAACGAAACAAGGTCCATTTTAATCTAAATTCAAACCATCAACCTCTTGTAATACACGATCAAGCTTCTGAAACATATCCATATCACGATCATATTGAAGGACATTAGACATGTTCTTACCAACTTCTGACATTGTATTGCTTATTAGCTTCGCAGCATTAAGCATACTCTCAGCACATATCTCGATAACTTCATCATTACTCATTTTTCTCTAACTTGAATTGTTTCTTTTTCTTCCATCATTTTGTGGCTCAACCTGTGTACTAATGAAATCAAAAAGCATCCAAACGAACAAATGCACTATCATCTGTATCAACTCTTATATCATTTTGTTCTTTAGCTTGTATTTCTTCAACTACATCATCCAGTTGCACGATCTTTAGAATATATTGCAGATAACTCATTATAAAACCTAAAGCTTCTTGTTCTAAAAGGTGTATTATCTTTATGACTCTACAGTTAACATATAAAATAAATTTTTAGTACGTATACATTAATAAAAATAAATGTAAGTAAAAGAAATGGTAAATACTTTCTGTATCATTTCATTCCAGAGCGAAAGACGCCAAGGGCGGTTGACTGGAAACGGAGAGACTGCGAGACGATGGCGGAGGACTATAACCGGGGAGACTGCGAGACAGAGGGAGACGATGAGAGCTGTGAGAGGAGGATAGAGTGCGATGGGTGCGAATGGGTGCGAGAGTGGGTGTTAGGGTTAGATCCTAGAAATGTTTGTTTGGAGGTGAGGGCAGCAGAGAGAATGGGTGCTAGGGGGTTGTGTTTGGGTGTGTATGTATATATATATATATATATATATATATATATATATATATATACACACACTGTAATATTTTGTAAAAATTTGTTTCTTAAAACATAGGATAAAGATTATTTAAAATTTTAAAAATAATTATTTTGTAATAATGTATGTTTAAATTATTTTAAGAACAATCATTAAGAGTTTAAATTTAATTATTTGTATTATGTTACAATATTTTGATTTTATTAGTTGTAATATACTTAATTATAATTAAAATAACTTTTAAAGATAAGATAACGTATATGGAATATAATTTAAAAATCTTTGAAATGAATAATCAGCTTCAAATATTGAATGAATCATCAATATCGATTTATATATATACACACGTACACCAAACCTATTACCCATATGAACCCAAAAAGTCTCAACGTTTTGATTTGTAGTGACTCACTTTAATAGTAATTACACACCTTAAGTATTAATTTATATTTTATGTTTAATATTTTATACTCATAATTTTATCATATAAAATCAACATAATTATTAAATAACAAAATTTTATAAATAAATAAACTTCATATTCCTTTATTATATATGAAATTTAATAACATTAATAGTTTTTAATAACATAGGATAATGTTAATATTTCAAATAACAAAACTTTCAAAAATACTTAATATTTATTTATATTAATAATATAGATCTATTGTATAAGACCAAAAGAAAAATGAACTATTTTTGGGCTCAAAATTATCTTTAATTGGAAAATTATTTTGTGGACTTCCACCGTGGATTTGGATTTAAAATACATAATTTACATATTAAATATTCACAGTTTATATACTAAATATTCACAATTTACATACTGAATGTTTACAATTTGAATTGTGAACATTTCACTATGTAAATTGTGATGTGTCTACCATGCAAGGTAAACCTGAGTTTATGGTATTAGTATTGTATTTAATTAGTAGACAATTAAAATTTAGGTTGAGTTAGATTTTCTGTGTGATGAATCAAAACAAAATTGTAATTCTACTATTAATGTAGTTTACAAAGAAGTCTTTATTAATTTATAATTTTTTAATTATTAATATTCTTTTATCTTTTTTTTTTGTTTTCTCCAATATTTCATTTCACTTGATATATTTTCATTCCGTGCATCGCACGGGGTCAACTGCTAGTTAAATATGAATCCCAAATTGCATCTTCAGCATAAACCATGTGCCTTTGCTCCTTCCAACCGAACCCACTAGTGTCTTTACCTTTCACCATATCATGAATAATGCCCCATTCTTTTTTCAAAGTGTTAATTCTACTCTCAATATGTGGCTTAGCTTTTATGGTAGTATTTAATTTGGTATTTTTTTCCAAAATCATTCTTTCAAGTTCTAATAAATAACCTGTCTTAAACCCTATATCAAAATTATATTTCCCCACATTATGCATTTCGGTCGAACAAGACACTAATATAATGTCTTCCTCGGGTGTCCACTTTCTTTTTGTTTGCTTAGCACTTTGAGAGCCAATGGTTGCAGATGTAGGGTCAGAAGACATTTTTAACTACAAATGAAATACATTTATTAAAGACATAACATTGTCCATAAAGCACATTACAAAAAAAAAAAAAAAAACAAGAAAACAAAAAAAAAAAACAAAAAACATCAATGCACATGTCCTTAATTTCTAGATGATATCCATTCATTGAACATGTCATTTACTAATTTTGTCCTCCAATTATTCCAAACTTCTGAAGGCTCTATTTGTGTAATATCATCATCTTCATTTATTCCGTTACCTTGTACCAATTCATCTTCCATAGGACCAACACTCATCTCATTTCTAATAAAGTTATGCAGCAAAAAACATGCAAGTATAATTCTGTTATGTATTCTAACATGATAAAATGATGGGCTTCTAAGTATAGCCCATCTCATTTTTAGTACACCAAAAGTCTGTTCTATGACATTGCGAGCAGCTGCATGTTTCATATTTTAAAACTCTTGAGGATTTGTCGGTTGATGACCTTGATGCCATTCATTTAAGCGGTACCTTTGACCTCTAAATGGTGCCAAAAATCCATCACTATTAGCATATCCTCCGTCAACTAAATAGTAACAACCTATAAACATAATTTTATAATATAATGAGAATGCATGTTATATTACATCATATTTGAAATTGAATATTATAATACTTACCATTAAAGACCTTATGTGGATGCCTTCTAGATAATGCATCCCGAAGAACTCTACTGTCCACTACAGATTCTTCCAATCCCGGAAGAACGTAGACAAATTGCATATTAGGTGTACATACACCTAATACATTTGTTGCAATTTCACCCTTTCGAGATCGATATCTAGGTTTATCTTCTGATGGCACTTTTATTGTAATGAATGTTCCATCTAAAGCGCCTAGACAATTCTAGAAATTATATCAAATATTATTAAATATATATTCACATTGTAGTTATTTATTATGATATTTAGAATGTAGATTAGTGCAACAACTATAGAGACTTGAGAATTAATTAAAATTTAAAAGTATGGTTCAGACATGTTAGGTGATTAAGTGTAATTACAATGTAAATATATATGTATGTCTTGTTATGAAAGTTTGGAATCCTGCTGCGAATTATTTGTGCTGTTTTTTTTTTTTAAATCTTAAAATGATTGCAACTAATATTTCACACTTTTCTCTCAAAAAAAAAAATCTTTTAGGGAATCTTCAATTGATGCACACATACAACACCATCTTTGCACAAATCTTGTTCGGTTCTGTAGTAGTGGAACTACGTTGATATAGGCTGTGAATGAATCGAATAGGAATAGCAGACAAAGGAACTCTGTGTTGTGTACTGGACACTACCTTAAAAGCTATTTCCGGAGACTGTGCGGTCTTTACATGACCGGAAAGCTTTCAACCGTTTAACACATAACTGCTGCGATTAATCGGCACATTTAACTTACAGTCGAACCTGACTCTTAATTGTTGATGAAAAAAAAAAAAGAAGCAGAAACATAAAATTTAAAAAATAGAACAATAAAGAAGTAAATAATATTAAACTAGAAAAAGTATTTTGTTTTTATATTACCCGGCCCGGTCCAACTTGGTAATGATAATGACCAAACGAGGATTCATGCCTTTAATTAGCATAAAAAACTAGAATACTTGGTAAGTTAAAACAGAATAAATTTGGCATAATCATTTATTATGGAAGCATTATTATGATTCTGAACATTATTAATTAATCCAGGGAAATTTTTTTTGATTAATGCAGTTGAGGGTTATGCATATATAGCATAAGTAGGATGGCTACCATTTGTACTTTCTTATATCACTAATACAAAATATTTTTTCTAGTTTAACACGGATTATTATTTAATTTGGTTTTTTATTTTTTTATTTTTAATTTACGTTCATTCCTTTTTAATGGTTGGTACCTATTAGACCGATATTTAATTTTTTAACACATAATCTTTGTTTAGCATAACTTTAAAATAGATTAATAAATATATATACTTGACAATTCTAAGTTGATCTATTAGATCCTGAGGGAGGATGAGTATGCTTGGAGAAAGTTAGGCGATACACCCTTCCAAATCCACAATTGAAGAAGATTAAGGAACAGCTTATTTGACAAGAAGCATATAAGCATTATATCCATGGTCACCTTGCACATACATGCTTCAATACAAGCACCGACCACCTGTGTAGTCATTGACACTTTGCAACTCTCTAATGTAGTCTAAGAAACATAGTTTCACATTGTTGTTTGTCGTGTCGGGTATAGCACTCCACCTAATAATTGAATGATATGCAATCGAGTCATGCATTCCATGTGTTCATCAGTTGAATTTTCTGTCAGTGGTAGCTGATTGACAAGTTAGGATCAAAGGAGAGGTACATGAAATTGAATTATATATTGTTAAGCCTTATAATATTGTAGAAGTGGTCATGACAAACATATGTCATCTTTTGTCTGCATTTAGAAATATCCATACCATCAATACACAATCCTAGGAGAATATAATCTACCCATCTTGCAATGTGATGGTGACTTCCCTAAATAATGGCAGTTGGAAAGAATGGGTCTCCGGCCGCCATATCTCAAACACAATTGCACTGATCAAATTAAAGACCAGTCCAAATATATCATATCCAATATAGATAATCCATCAAAGCCTACCAGTTCAATGTAAGTGATAACCCTATCATCAAATTCTTGCACCCAAATCCTCGAAATTTCCCCTCTCTTGAAAAAACAAAACACATAATCTTTCAGGGAATCATCCATTAATGCACAAACTGCACCATCTTTGTGCTCAGTGAGAAAAGGTCTAGCATCTGTGTTCAGTTGAGTTACCATGATTTACATCCTCACAAATGCTTTGTCGGTTCAGGAGGTGGGGTGTCCTTGAGGTTGGGGATTAAACCTTTTGGGAGAAGAGAAAATAACGGTTCTAATCATTTAATAATACTAGTACTGTAATCTCGATTTTTAATTAATTATACTTTTTTTTTCTTCTTTAATTATCTGCATTGTGGCGATTTTAATCAGATTAATGAACAACGAATATTTTACAGAATTTATATTACAGAAATTCATAATGGTAACATAGTATTTTCACAAATATTCTCTATTTCGTCCCCACAAATCGCTACTTATTTTCCTCAAACTCAAAACGCTCATGTCTTGCCCCATAGAATGTAGAGTGAAGCTGTTGAGAGTGGAATGTAATCCCGGCCTGATTTAGAAGCCTGTGGTGTGCATGCTAGCATGAGGTTGGGAATTAAATTCACCCGAATGGGAAGTATGTACAGAATGAGTTGTAGGTTGCTGAAGGACTGTGGAACCATAGATTATGGAGGCATTTGAGAAGTGGTTCAATGTTTTGTGTGTTTTTTAGTGGTTTTTCCTCCTGCAAATCAAAAAATTTTGTGTGGTCCACTGATTGGGGAAAGGAGAGAAAGCAACTAGGCCTCTCTCGCATGTTGGACAATTTGCAACCAAGTGGGTTCCGTGCAGTTCATGGGCCAGTTGGGTGCATAAAGAAACTATTTTTTTGGTAAGAATTTGTTTTTTTATTTCTCAATTTTCTTCTTCTATTTTCCCTCCTCTTTTCTACATTGAATTTTATTCTTGATATCTCCATAACCCTTGACTAGTACTTTGGCTACTTGGCTGTTGTTGCTACATTTGTGAGAGTAGATTGACATGCAACAAACAATTGTGTTGCTTGATACCGCTCATTTTTATTTTTCTCAATCTCAAAATCCTCCTGTCCTGCCCCATAAAATGTAGACTGAAGCTGTTGAGGATGATCTGTAATCCCCGCCAGATCAAAAAGCCTAAGTTGTGCATGCTAGCATAAGGCTAGGAATTGAATTCACCTGGGAAGTACATGCAGAATGAGTTGTAGGTTTTTGAGGTACTGTGGAACTATACATTATGGAGGCACCTGAGAAGTGGTTCAATGTTTTGTGTGTTTTTATAGTTGCCTTTACTGCTACAGCAAATACAAAATTTTGTTTGGTGTACTGAATGGGGAAATGAACGAAAGCAACTGCGCCACTCTCACGTGTGAGAAAATTGAACCACCTATTTTTACCCTAAAATTTAATAATTACAATTTTGCCCTCAAAAACCCTACCTATATAAATAGCATTACTCATGTCGTCCCCATTTTCCTTCTCATTCTATAGCCCACAATTCCTCTCCTTCTCTCATGTAAGTCTTTCTCTCCCTATAAATTTTTCTTCTTCATTTGAGCTTCTCTTCTCCACTAGGCCCAACACTTGGTAACTTTCTTCTTCCATTTCCCACATTCCATACGCTAGTATAGGTTATTGCAATGATGTATTTATGTGGGTTAGTTGTTGTGGTTTTGGGACTAGATTAGCATCTTAGGGCGATAAGAAATTTACTTTTAAGAGAAGATTGTAGGAGGATTGCATTGGGTGATATATATTTAAGCTGTTCAAAATGCGGTTTCTAACATTGTAGGTTACTATATATTGTTGTAGAAAGTTTTGAGTTGTGGCGTAGGATTGGTTCTTTCTACATCTATTGTTGGATTGCATGCTATATCATTTCTATTTGGTTATTTTTGTTTTGATATTTGTTTGTAATGTGTATCTATTCACTTTATGTCATTATAAAATTTATCATGACAACACAAAAAAAAAAAAAAAAGAAAAAAGATATATCCAAAATACAAAGTTACGTTATTTAATTAGCAATAAATTTTTTATTGTTTTTGCCATTTTGAAGCTGATTTCAGCGATGTTTGTCAAGCAATTGCGAAAGCGGTTAGTTGAGATTGCAACTTTGAGGCAGCCGTCAGGTCACCCATGGAGGGTTCACATACGTATAGAGAGACATGATATATTTTTTTGCAACGGTTGGGAGACATTTTATAAAGACAATAATGATCTTGACGTTTGTCAAATTGACACCTAACTCAATTTTCATTTGATCCTGGATTCGCACGTTGTCTGCACTTCTCTTTTGATCCTGGATTCGCACGTTGTCTGTTGGAGCATTCTCTTAATTCGCAAGTTGTCTGTTAGAGCATCTGCACTTCTCATTTGATTCTCATTTGATCCTGGATTTAGAGCTGTCAGCGGGTATATATGTTTACTAATTTATTTCAAATTATACTAAACTAAGATCATGTATTAAAATTTAAATATCTAGTAATTAGGTATGTACAACACATTATAAAGGCATGAACATAAAATTTAGAACAAACAATAAAGAAGTAAATAATATTAAACTAAAAAAAAAAGTATTTTGTATTAGTGTATAAGAAACTAGAAATGGTAGCTGGTATTTATAGTATCTACCATTTGTAATTTTCAAAGTCATCTATGCATATCTTCTTTCTTTTATATTTTTGTTTCTATTTTTTGATAGGTGAAATTATTAGTCACTAGTACTATACATCCACACTTAATTTTTTAAAAGATTTGGCAATGTTGGCATTCATGCCTTATAAGCATATAGAGATCAACTTGACAATATGAAAGAAGACATGGGATAAAGATCAACTTGACAATATTTTTTTGAGCTATGGTCACTTTTCGATCTAGCGTATGTATATAACACTTTTTCATATATGAATGAAGTAAGTTTCTTTAAAAAAAATACTTTTATTCTTATACACAGTGTACTGAAACTGACAAATCACTTAATGTATCTGTTGGTCTTTCAATTGCACTTTAGAGGCTATATGAAAACGAGTTAGATGAATTGCCAGATTATTCCAAATTAGCCCCGGATTCTAGAATGAGTTGTTTTAAGTTTTTTTAATGGACACCATAAAGGAACCAATACTTGCAAGAACTCATCACATTTCTCTCTCATATACACTCTTTCCTACCCCTCACAAAAAACTCCAAAAAATCTACAAATGGTGGTGCTCTGTAGATTGTATAACCTAATCGCACGTCATGTCATTACCAACTTAGTCCACTATATTGATCGAGAATTCACGCCTTTAGTATTAAAATTGAAGTTGATGAGTGTGCATTTGTTGGTGTGTTGGAGTTTTTGATTGAAATAGGTAAACTTCATGAGGAATAAGCACATATGCGCTACTTTAAAATTTTGGACCAAAAAAAAAAATAAAAAACTTGTTTGGGACTTGAATTTTTGGTATAAAAAAAATGCTAGTGTCACTTGAGTTTGTCAAATTTTCTAAATTATTTTGTTTTTAAACCTAAATATAACAAACACAAGTACAACTTGTATTTTTGGTATGTATTCTTGTACGGGATAAACACAAGTGTGACTTACATTTGCCGTACGACATACGACAAATGCAAGTTGTAAAAAATATATATATAAAAACCTTCACACTGTCATGCTAGTATTAAAGTTCATATACATACTACTGGAAAGTTCATTATAAATTGAAATCAAAATTGATTGATTTTTACAATAGGGGTTCTCAAATTCTACTCATCAATTATATTTCCTGGTGTGGCAAGCATGGATAGCACATTTTCATCTAGTGGTTCAAAAAAAAAAAATTGTCTACATCCAAGATTTGTGAGACTGAAATAAAATTAAGTTGGAGGTAAAAAATGAGAATATAAGTAATATTTTCCATAAAAAATTCATGCATTAAAGTTAAGGCATGTGAAAACTACAGCAATAAACCAAGTTGGTGATGTTTTTTAGAAGCTTAGAGCCGAGTGCAAAGATGGGATCGTTGACCACTAAGGTTCAAACGAAGCCATGTCCAATTCTTTGTCATCTCTGGTTGGCTGCATTGTCCCTCGGATTCTTGCATCAGATGCCCCTGTAATGTATATATGGTTTCACAGTCCTTCAGCAACCTACAACTTATTCTGTAGGTATTTCCCATTCAGGTGAATTCCCAGCCTCATGCTAGCATGCACACCACAGTCTTCTGGATCACGTTGGGATTACATGCCACCCTCAAAATCTTCCGTCTACATTCTATGGGGCAGGACATGAGGGTTTTGAGTCTATGGAAAATAAGAATGTGAGGTATCAAGCTAAGCAATACTACTATTTGCTGCATGCCAATCTACTCTCACAAATGCAGCAACAACAGCCAAGTAGCCAAAGTACTGGTCAAAGGGTCAAGGAGGTATCAAGAATAAA
>CM008334.1:44147361-44158787 GCA_002525835.2 Ipomoea batatas | reverse complement strand
GATTAGAACCGTTATGAATTTCTGTAATATAATATTTTCTGTAAAATATTCGTTGTTCAGTAATCTGATTAAAATTGCCACAATGCAGATAATTACATTAAAGAAGATTAGAACCGTTATTTTCTCTTCTCCCAAAAGGTTGAATCCCAAAACCCCAAGGACCCCACCCTGGCCCGACAAAGCATCTGTGAGGATGTAAATTATGATAACTCAACTGAACACAGAGGCTAGATCTTTACTCACTGCGCACAAGGATGGTGCAGTTTGTGCATTAATGGAAGATTCCCTAAAAGATTATGAGTTTTGTTTTTCTAGAGAGGGAACATGTTGAGGATTTGGGTGCAAAAATTTGATGATAGGATTATGACTTACATTGGACTGGTAGGCTTTGATGGATTATCTAGATTGGAAATCATATATTTGGACTAGTCTTTACTTTCTCTGATAGAGTTATAGGTGAAATTATTAGTCACTAATATGATCACATTTAATTTTTAACATCACATTTAAGACAAATCCATTGCACCAATAGCTAAGCCAAACTAACCACTACATACTCATTACGCTATTTTTAGGAGGTGTGCTTCTAAAAGATTTGGCCATATTGTTAGTCATGTCTTAAAAGCATCATATAGAAATCAACTTGACAATATGCAAGAAGACACTCATGTATGTACAAAGATACTTAAATTCTTATACAAAGTGTACTGAAACTGCCAGGTCACTTACTTTATTGCAAATCAGGATAGCACGTTTGGATGGCAAAGTCTCCTCTGATTATGTACGAGGTGGTAGAGTGACAGTTTTTGGATAGAGTTCTCCGTCAGTTTGGAAAATTCAAGCAGCAGTCGCCGACCAGCTTTAGACGTAAACCAAAGTAGACATGCACAAAATTGATGAAAGAGGGAAAAAGGAGCACAAACTAGAGCATTAGGCACATGCAATAGTTGATAGAATGGGAAAACAGTGAAGAAAATGTTGTGAATGGACTGGGTGATGATGATAATGACCGGACGTGGTTTTTGTAGGTTTTTTCAGGTAGTGTAGGAATTGAAGGAGAAACAGAAGGAAAAAAAAAAGAATAAGAAACTGAGTGTCAAAAAAATTGGTTTATGCGCTGACTGGGCACATGTGGTGCACACAACGCGCACCAAAATGACTTGATTTTAATGTTTATTTTTTGTGCCCCACGGGAAACCATTACTTCTATGAGCTCCTTACATTTTCCTCTCTTATACTATCTTTCCTTCACCTGGCCTCATGCATCCCCCACTAAAAAGTCCATAAAAAAACCACAAATGGTTGTGATCTTAGATTGTATTTGCCTGATTACACGTCCTGTCATTACCAACCCGGTTCACCATCCTGATCGAGGATTCATTCCTTTATCATCAAAATTGAAGTTGTCGAGTGTGCATTTGTTGGCGTGTTTGGATTTTTGACTAAAATGAGTAAATTTCAACCGGACTGGACAGGCAATTTTTAAAATTTACACAAAAGAAGGAAAACCTGGTTTGGAAGTTTCTCGCACAAAATGCAAGTCCACTTCAATTTGTCAAATTTCTTTAAAAAAAGTTCACCTAAAATCCAGCCAATGAAGCCATGTCACTTCTTTGTCATCTATGGTTGACTTCTTCATCCCTCGGCTTCGTGCATAAGATGCATCCATAATGTATGGTTCCATATTATACATCAGCAACATACAACTCATTCTGTACGTACTTCCCATTCAGGGGAATTCAATTCCCATCCTCATACTAGCATGCACACCACAGGCTTCTGGCTCAGGCGGTCGGGAACGCAGGTCACCCTCAACAACTTTAGTCTACATTTTATACGGCAGGACAAGAGAGTTTTGAGTCTAAGGAAAATAAGAATGAGCGGTATGAAGCTAAGCAACACTAATGTTTACTACCCATCTACTGTTACAAATATAGCAACAAAAGTAGCCAAAGTACTGTTCAAGGGTCAAGGAGGTATATATCAACAATAAAGTGCCACTTGCATTTTTCGTATGTCGTAATACATACAAGAAACACAAGTCATATGTACTGACATGTATTTCAGGTAAAAAAAAGATTTTAGAAATTGGACAAACTCGACATGTGTGAAGTTCAATGCAAGATTTGTGCAAGGATGGTGCTATGGGTGTGAATCAATTGAAGATTACCTAAAAGAAATTGAGGGCATTTTTTGTGTTCTTTTGATAAAAGATTTTGAAAATTTAGGTGCAAGAAGTTTATAGCGAGTGTTTGGAAAATGTCTGATTAGTCAATTTTTAAGTTGATTTGACCAATTTTGTAGAACGAAATTTAGGGTGTGTTGGTTATTGGTTGATTACCTGATTTGACTAAAATTAGCTGATTGACCAGTCCATAAGTTGTTTATAGTGTTTGGTAACTGATTAATTGGGCCAATCAGCCAAAAAATGAAACGTCCGAGTGAGCAACGTTTCTGAGCGGCAGATTGGGTATGTTTATTAAATGACAATTTTAGCATTGTAATCTCTAATCCCTAACCTTTCTGCTGCTTCACCATTTCATGATTTGAATTTTACATAGAGACAAATGGAGCAGCATTTCTAATGGATTACACCTCAAGTTTTCCCAATCGTTATACCGTGGTCACTGATACTACAAATCATCTCAAAAGATAGTGCCTTACATTTGTTTTTATATTATCGAATGAAACTGTAGTTATATCGAAATGTAACTATAGTTGTATTGAAATGTCACTGTAGTGTATATGAACTGATACTGAATAAAAGTTTCACATTTGTGAATGAAACTGTAGTTATATCGAAATGTAACTGTAGTTGTGTTGAAATGCGACTGCAGTGTATATAAACTAATACTGAATAACAGTTTCACATTTGTGTTTTTATATTACCAAATGAAACTGTAGTTATATCGAAATGTAACTGTAGTTGTGTTGAAATGTAACTGCAGTTGTGTTGAAATGTAACTGCATTGTATATGAACTGAAAGTGAATGACACGGAACGGATGTGATTTCATCTGTCTATTTCATTAATCAAAACGACATCGTTTTGATGCGCGGTCCACAATCCACGATATAATTAGGGAAGTTTTGCTAGGTTCATCTTCATCCTCAAAAGTCAAAACTCGAAACTCACAAATTTTTTAATCCACTAAAAAAAAAAAAAAAAACAGCAACAACAACAACAACAAAATTCAGAACTCACTAAATTAATCCCATCGCCGTCTTCTTCATCTCACCTTCACCATTATTGTCGTCTTCTCCATCTCACCTTCGTCATTATTGTCGTCTTCTTCATCTCCATCGCCATCGTCGGATGCTTCATTTTCTTTGCCATCGCCGTCTTCTTCATATTCTTCGCCATCGCCGTCTTTCTCATCTTCTTCGCCATTGTGATAAGTGCCAAAATGTTCATGTTTTCACCTTGCATTTAAGTTTATTTTCCTTGTCATTGGTTATAATTTTACCCAAAATGTTCCTCATTTGATTCATTTGTGTGTTTATGTGTAATTCCTGATGACTTAGATGAATTGGATGATTTTTGGAGCAGTTGGATGCATGAAGAGTCAATGGAAGCTTAGGAGAAGCTATGAAGATGAGAGAAACACCTCTTGAAGAGCCAAAGAGTGGTGCTATTAATGGTCTTAGTCATTTGGACAAACAAAGGCAAAATTGAAGCAAAAGAGCAAGAAGTTGAGATTCCCGCACAATTCGTCCACTGTTCGGTTTTTTGGCCATATCTCTTCGTAGGAATGTCCAAATCAAGTGTTCTTTATGTCATTGGAAAGCTAACTTGAAGGGCTACAACTTTGATGAAGACCATATACACAAATTCAAATGATTCGGAGGTCAAAAATGGCCTAGAAGTCAAGGATTGTGCACAGGAGCACTGCCCGGTGGCCACACGTCTGGCCACGGGCGTGGCCAGACCCGTGGCCACAAGGCAGTGCTACTGCTTGCTGGCCACAACCTGGCCACGGCCGTGGCCACGATTGTGGCCAGCACTCTGCTTTTTTCTGCGCTTTTTTTACCCTTTTAAAGGGATTTTTCCAACCAAAAATGCCATCTCTCATTTCATCTTCATTTCCTAGCTAGGGTTTGTTTAGAATAGCATAGAATAGAGTAAAAAACTAGTTTACATTCACTTTCAAGCATCAAGAACATAGCAAAGGTTGGATTCAAAAGCTTAATAGAGAAGTTTTTCTTATCTATTTCTTCCTTTGATTTCTCTTCATGCTTTCATTTACTTATTTAATGTTTTGCATCTATTGTTATATTATGAGTAGCTAAACCTTTTGGGACTAGGATTTGGTTTGATTTCTTGCTATTGATGCCTAAATAAGTTGTTTTGCATAAAGGGGATTATTTGGGTGTTCTAGGGTTAGTTGTGTGATTTGGATTTGTTATGATATTGTGTATAATTGTTGGATCCCTTCTATATGCATGTTTTGGAGTGTGTTTGTTGCTACGAGAGTAGAGCTTGTACACTAGCCACACACTCACACACTTAATGCCCAATACGAGAGTATTTCGGGTGTTAAGGAGTTTTTATGCTTTGTGTTCTTGTTTAGGCAACTTTAGTATGGATTGTCACGAGAGTGGAGTTCATAGTGAGGTTGCAAGTCCAAATAGCTACGAGAGTGGTATTTGGACATTTTTGTGCATCTTACTTACCCTATGCCTTGTTTTAATCCCCTAATCCTAAGTAAATAATTGGTATCTTAGCTTGAATCAACCAAGTCCCGGTCCTTGTTTTATTTGTCTTTTGTTAAACCATATCAACCAAACTCTTTAACGATAGGCCTAGCTTCTATAAGAATAGTTTTAGCTTGTGCTTAACTCCACATTGCATCAATTCCTAACATTACAAGAGCCATCTCCAGTGGAACGATATCTAAACTCTATTCTGTGATTTGATACTTGATGGACCCGTGAAAAAGTCCTTATCACATTGTCGTCTTCTTCATCTTCTTGCCATAAATAAATAAAAATAATACACTCAAAATCAGTGTATGATGTAATAAATACAAGAAGCAAGTCGTATATACTGACAAGTATTTCAGGCAATTTTTTTTTAATTTGTAAAACTCACCGTTTGTGAAGTTCAATGCGTGATTTGTGCAAGGATGGTGGTGTGTGCGCGCATAAATTGATGATTCTCTAAAAGTGTTGAGGACAATTTTTGTGTTTTTTTTTAATGAAAATTTAGGTGCAAGAATGTTATAGCAAAGGAGTGTTTGGAAAATGTTTGATTAGTCAATTTTCAGTTTATTTGTCCAATTTTGGATAACCAAATTTAGTGTTTCATTATAAATGAAGAAGCTAAGAGATTAAGGAATCAAATTGCGGAAATAGCATAACCACTATCATGATCAATAACATACCCAATTTAATCTGCTTTGCGTTTTTTTTTTTTGATTTAATATGCTTTCTTCCCAGAATATTATGATTCCAAATTTAATTAATTTGATCATTGCTAAAGAATTTAACTTTTTATTTCATATTTGGGGTTTTTCAACAATGGGGTTTGCATTGCAGATTTATTTTATCATTATTTTTTGGTTCGAGAGATTTGGCTGACACCATTATTCTTGGGGATTGTGGCTTTTAATTTAAACATAATTCTTTTTTACGGTTCTGAACCGGAGCAGTCCGGTTCTTAACCAGAATTGGCAGTTTTGATTCTAGATTTTTTACAACCAGAATAGGAATAACCGGAATTGGAACAAATCGTACAGTTTTGGTTCTGGTCGAGGGCTAACAGTCCAAGAGATAACTAGATTAAGAGGACTGCCGAAGAAAGATACCCAACATGAAACAATTTAAGAGTTTAGCAAGATTGGACTTACTATTCATAATATAATAAGGAGTGAACTTCCTATTTCTAATGTAAGGACTCACAATATGAGACTATCTAGGAGTTTTATTTCTTTTAGGCTCTAAGCCCACTTGTATAAATAGATGCCTATACATGACGAAAAGGACAAGCAATTCTTAGTAATACAAAGACCAGTGGACTAGTTTCCTCCACTCAACAAAGACCATTTTTTTGTTGTTGTCATTGTTCACCTTCCTATTAGGCAATTAATTATACTCTAGCATATCACGTGCATTACTTTTATTCTTGTAAGGGTACATGAAACAAACCCTAGATCTGTAAATTTTTTTACTATTTCAGCAAGTGAACTTGTTTCTTTCTAGGTAGATAAGATTTATCATCATTTCCCACAATTTTTAGGTAATTATTGTTGGAAATAACAGATTAATAAGTAAATACAGAATATATATATATATATATATATATAATAGATAGAAAATAATCCCACTGCAACTAGTATGAAACTAGTACAATGGATTTAATTTGTGAAAAATTAATCCCACCACATACTTTGTACGAAACCAAGAACATAGGGATATGATTCTTTTTTCCCGTGAATGAGAACCTACCAAATTTTAAAATAAAAATCAAGAACAAAAAAAAAATAAGAAAGGGTTGATAAAGATGAGGTTTTAACCCAACGAGAAAGAAGAAGGGAAATCCGAGTCGTTTGGTACTCACGCTTTCCTTAAAATCGATTCACCACCTCCCGAGTGTGCTAGGAGTGTTGTGACGTCAGTCTCCCAGAGGATAAAACGTATTAGGACTTTGATGTTCAAGCACTCAAACCCAAAGCCCAGGAAACAAGAACACATGACAAGCTGAGCATTCTGTACGAAATATACGAACGATGTAGGTAGACAATTTTCTCGTTTTCAAAATGAAAATGTTTTGAGACTTTTAAACTGGTGTGCAAAACATTCTGCCAACAACAAGCGATTTGTATGGAAGAGAGGAATTAATAGCATATTAAATGACACTTAAATCCAACATAAATCTAATTTAAAATTACATAAAAACATTTAAAACAATCATACTAATTATCATAATAATATTTGCGGTTACGAAATTAATATATAATTAATTCGTACCGACCACTCAAAACTTGTTTCAAAACACCTCAGTGATCGAGAAATTCGTACTAACCAAAAAAATTTCTAATTGGGACCAAAAATTGCACCCGAGTAATGCCATTAGCACCGAAAGCATCGATTCGTGCATATAGCACCGACTCGTGATTCACATTACACAATACCGAATTGGTGCCAATTTCCCAAAACAAAATTAAGCTTTCCAGGCTTAATCACCTCGTTATGTGCTGCCAGCACATTAAGTAATTAGCCTCTGTAATTAAACTTCTAAGCTTAATTTGACTACTCTCAAATATGTTTATTTTGAGAATTAATTTGTCATTCACCTATTACCCATTTTGAGTGTACAGTATATGAAATTCTTCGTCTCACTACAAAGAGTGCAAATTCACTTTGAGCCGACCCAAATCGTAAGTGAACCCCACACATACATTTGTACAACAAAATAACCACTCAAAATTGTCATTTAAACTAAAAATTCCAACAATTATATTTGATCTATTTAACTTTGCATTACTTTTAGTCATACACGGGTGCAAATCAAGACCAAACCATAAATCTATAATTAGTTCTACCATTTTAAGTAGGTAAACTTATTACTCTAACAAAGATCAAATTTCGCATTGTTGTTCACATTCTTTTAAGGTAACTCTACTCTAATTTGCTCAATCTTGCATTGGTTAAAATCACAAAATTAAAGTTATTGTTTGCTGCATATATGCCAACACTACTGTTTGCTGCATATATGCCAATCTACTCTCACAAATGCAACAACAACAGCCAAGTAGCCAAAGTAGTCAAGGGTCAAGTAGGTATCAAGAATAAAGTTCCACTTGCATTTGTCTATGCCGTAATACATACGACAAACGCAAGTCGTATATACTGACACGTATTTCAGGCAAAAAAAAAAAAGATTTCAAAAATTTGACAAACTCACCATTTGTGAAGTTCGATGCAAGATTGTGCAAAAAGGCGGCGAGAATTTGTGTGGGTTCTACTCTACATTCTCAGAGAATCGAGCATTTCAATTAGGGTTACGTAACTGAAAATGAGTAGCGGCGGGGTGAAGGGAAGGGCGGCGCTGGTAGAGGCAAGGCGAAAGCCACAAAGTCGGTGTCTTGATCCTCTAAGGCGGGGCTCCAGTTCCCAGTCGGCAGGATCGCTCGATTCCTCAAGGCTGGAAAGTACGCCGAGCGTGTTGGTGCCGGAGCTCCGGTTTATCTCGCTGTTGTTCTTGAGTATCTCGCTGTTGAGGTGTTGGAATTGGCTAGGAATGCAGCAAGGGACAACAAGAAGAATCACATGTCAAGGCACATTCAATTAGCTGTGAGGAATGATGAAGAGCTTAGCAAGCTTCTGGGTGATGTGACTATTGCCAATGGGGATGTTTTGCCCAATATCCATCAAACTTTGCTGCCAAAGAAGGCTGGCTCTGGAAAGGGTGAAATTGGCTCTGCTTCTCAGGAGTTTTAGGGTGTTATGCCCCTTGATAGGGGTTAAGAGAAGGTGAAAATGGAAGTTTATGTATATTAGCTAGCTACTATTGAATGGTTTGAAATCAAGAAATGCAATGAAATTGCAATTTTGGCTCTAAAAAAAAATGCAAGATTGTGCAAGGATGGTGCTGTGTGTGTGCATCATTTGAAGATTCCCTAAAGGAATAAGAGGACATTTTTTGTGATGTTTTTACAGAAGTGGAGGAAAAATACTATAGGAGAGAAAAATGTAAGAAACGCCTGGGAGCTTTGTAATGATTTTTTGTGGGGCCCATAAAAAATAAACATTAAAAAGAGCCGGTTTTGGTGCGTGTTGTGTGCACCAAACACACATAGTCGAATGAGTAAACTTTTGTAAGGAATGGTATGCCGTTCCATTGATCCTATTTGTAATTGTTTCAGTGATTAAATGAATGAGTTTCTTTATTTTCAAAAAAAAAAAAGAGTAGTAGATATACTAAGCTTCAAAAGGACTTTAAAAGTTGTATATTCCCAATTGCATAAATTTGGTTGACATTATTATTGTTAAGTTAAAGTGTCATCCCGTACCATGAACTATATCAAATTGTTCATGCCGCAACCTAGTCTTTCATTATATATATTTCGAGCCATCTACCATTAATTTTTTTTCGTCTAACATTTTTATAATATACTGACATGGGGAATTTTTTATTTTTTATTTTTTCGTAGATAGCTGTCCCAAACCCACCAGGAATTTGGGTTTGACAATTTCTAGCGCTGGCGGCCGATATTCCGGCGAATTGATTCTGTGATCCTCTTTTGTAAGATGGGGCAATCACACCCATGACTGATTTGAATCCAAAGCCTCCTGATTTGCCAGCCGAAACAAGTGAAATGTTGTTCTCACCACCTGGTGGTTTGTGGACACCACCAAAGTAATTCCTAGATTGAACTTTTCAATAAGCAAATATGGCATGCCACCCATTTCTTTCAGCTTTGGCCTGCTAAGATGCTTCTCAGCATAGCCTGGACATCTCCCTTGAAAATGTCGTTGCCAGTCAACTCTGAAAACTTATTGCAGTGTATTTTCTTTGTTGTTTTCACAACAGGTTCGTCACCAAACACGATATTGATTTCGCCTCCAGTAGGATTAGAAACTTTGACAGACGTGCGGACATTACGACGAGCAGACTCACCCATAAATTTGCTTTTTTTTTTTTTTTTTTGTTTCCATTGAGCAAGCAACAATCGATGATTTAGGAGGAGCTTAAGAAGGATGACCAGTTATGTCGTTTCCACTAATGAATTAAATCTGGCTTATTTCATTCGCAGCTTGCTGAACTATATTGCACTGATGTTCTATTACTCAAATTGCCATTAGTTCCAGATTCTGAAGCATCATTCTCACTGCCGGCAGAAAATAATATTCCTTAGCTTGCTGCCATTCATCTCCTTTAATTTATACCTTGAACAAGGTTTCCGTTTGTTCATACTATGAGCTTCCTCATCAGCGATCTGACCTCCAAAGAGCACCTTACCAACTCTGAGAAAGTTGATGAGAAGTACAGGAGGCTCAGCGAGAAGCGTTGCCGGAGGCGAAAGAGGAGTCAGATGCTGGTGTCTCGGACTAGGTGAGTAGATTTGCGATGGAAGTGTGCGGCTTCAGAACAGGCGGTGTTCTCTCCGCCATTGCTTTGGTGACTAAGGAGTTGCGGTCTCATGTTGACTTTTTTTTTTTTAAGTAATTAAAATTATTGCATGGCTGCCACATCAGCTAAGAAACACATCAATAAGCAAAAATAAGTACCACATAGCTAATAATCTGTACCATGTCATCATAATAACTTGAAAACTTGTAAAAAATGCTAGACTAAAAAATAAATAAATGGTTAGTGGCTCGAAATATATGTTATGAAAGACTAGGATGCGGCATAAACAATCTGAATTCTACAATTATCCTATAATTTAGGGATGAAAAGTGTAATTTTTCCCTTATTATTGTTGTTGTTATAAAGTGCTACTTTGAAAAAGAAAATACCCACCACCCGTTCTTTGTAAGATTGCACAAGATATTGTACGATTCGAAACCTAAATAGAGGGAATAAAAAAGGTATAGTTGGAAATTAAAAAGAAATGAAAAAAAAAAATATTCTGCGTGCTTAGCAATCTTACGTGGATCTTGGAATAATTGGGAAGATGATGAATTAAGATAGATCAAGTCAATGTACCAAAATTGAAAAAGGTGTAGTGGGAAAAAGACCATTTCAATACTCATTAAAGAATTGAAATTGAAGTTAATGGCTCCATGGGACAACATGTATTTGATTATTGCATTTTCTAAGCTGTAGGCAAGCTGCCTTCTTCTTCATCCTTTGCTAGTCTGCTACACGGGCTTTTGTAGCTCTTTAAATCTTTAGTTAATAGCTCGTAAGGCATTCTGCTAGAAAATCTAGATAGATAGTATACTCAATTTCAATTATGGCATCATCATCATCTTCTTCTTCATATGCTTTCACATATGATGTTTTCTTGAGTTTTAGAGGTGAGACACGAGGATCCTTTTCTGATCATCTCTATGCAGATTTGAAGCGGGCTGGGATTAACACTTTTCGAGATGATGAATCGATTCGTAGAGGCGAGGATATTTCCGTTGAGTTGTCTAAGGCCATAGAGGAGTCAAGGATATCTATCATCGTATTCTCCAAAGACTATGCCGGATCTAGATGGTGTCTAGATGAGCTCGTGAAGATCATGGAATGTAAACAGAAGTTGAACCAAGTTGTTTATCCTATATTTTACGATGTTGATCCTTCGGAGGTTCGAAAACAAACTGGCATGTTTGGTGATGCATTGACCCTACATAAAGAACGATTTGGGGATCAAAAAGTTAATGAGTGGAAAGTTGCACTCACTGCAGCTGCTAATTTGTCTGGATGGGATTTACAAACCGTGAAAAATCGGTAATCCTAACTCTCTTAAATTTTCTTCTATTTTTGGATAT
>CM008334.1:44001369-44020671 GCA_002525835.2 Ipomoea batatas | reverse complement strand
GGACCCCATTGGCCCAAAGGGGGGTATTAAACCCCCCCCCCCCATACGGTGCAAATATGATTCTGTTGTGCCAGGTTGAAGGAAAGAAGAGCCATTAGCATTGTTCCTAAACATCTTGAATTGCTTCAAATTAAGAAAACAAATGTTGAATTAATTACTGGTGATGTTCGACGAAATGTACGTTGTTTTATGAACGAGACTAGGATGATAAAAATGAACTAAGTAGCTTTAGTTCCATGTTTTTCTTCTCTTTTCTTTTTCATAACATATATTCATCGTTTTTCCGTCGTGGTCGGTAGTTTCTTTACAAAAGGAGTTTGGGCCATTGTCTAAATCACATCTATAACCAACCTCAACAAAAAAGGTGTAATTGTTGTGTTAATATCAACAAATAGATTAGGCAACCTTTCATTTGAATATATATACTAGAAGTTACTTTTCATTAAAATGACTAAATTAATTATGAAATCAATATAGTTAAATTTATCATTACCATTCTGTCAAGTTATATTAAAACGTAATTGTCTGCAATTATCAAGATTATAACCTCAATCATAAAGTATGAATTGAAATTGGAGTTCATAACCTCAATATATTACGCAAAATTAGAGGTTGATTAAATATCTTAATAACACTTTTTAAATTAAGGCATCATATTCATTAGAAAAAAAAAAGATAATTCACAAATTTCAATATATTCAAAATTTAATAAGCTAATTAACCATGCAATTATTCATATCAATCGAAGGTTGGCTGGTAAGAACAAAACAATTTTTTTCTTCCTTTCATCTCAGTGTCCAGATTGGTAGCGGTAACAAAAATATTAAAATATAATGAGTATTTCAATTATGTACCTTGAATAAATAAAATGGAAAAACAATTGACATGCACATTACTAATAATATATGGTCATATAAAAAAAACAATAAATATTGAAGTGCATGTTGTAGAACTGAAATATAATATTCATGTAATGTTACAAGGTAAATTTTTCCCAAATTGTCTGTTCAAGTATTAGTAGTGTAATTTCCCATAAATCAAATGCATATAATATTCAAGAAAATTCCATATTGTTATCACATTCCCCAAACAATTTAAGCTATAGATGGATAGTTTGAGACTAATGAAACTAGTACTGCCAGTACGTTGATGTTAGAAATTTTAGCAAACAAGCATTGCAAGTGGTAATTTTGCAATACGGTGCGGTCCACTTTTAAAGGCAGCATTTTTTTTTAATGATGAACGGAAGTCCCACTTGCGTTTTTGAAGCATTTTATACTTCAAACGCAAGTCCCACTTGCGTTTGTTGTTAACCATTGAAAAAACAAATAAATTAACAAACGCATTTGGGACTTGCGTTTCTGACTTCAAACGCAAGTCCCAAATGCTCTTTTCCCATTATGCCCTGCTTTTAAGCATGAGGTTGGGAGTTCGATCCACACCCATGTGAATGGAGCAAACCATTTGGCCAGTCCCCTACCACTTAGTGTGCTGACCATCGGGACGGAGGATTAGTCTCTGACTATCGGCTGGAGAGATACCTTTGGGCAACAAAAAAAATTACTTAGACTTCAAAAATATTATTATATACACATGGTTCAAATCATAAATGGATCAATTTTCAATTTTATTTAAGTAATTATTTTTAATTGTTTTTTTCCTCACGTGAATTAACCAATATATATTCACATAAACATGAATGGGCATAATTATATTAAGGTCAAGTATAGTAAAACAAATAATAAATTTATACAAAACTAAATAAACTATATATACAATATTTGCAAAGTTCATGTTTTGGTTAACATTAACGTAATTTAATTATTTTAATTTGGTTAAAAAGACCGAACTAGACCAATTGCCAAACCTTTAAAAAATGTATAAAAGTCAACACCTAGATAAAATTAATTTAATTAACTGATTAAGCAAATTAATTTTAAATCCAAAGCAAAACCGAAAAGTAAACCCATTCAGAGTGATGCTTTTACTATGGTAGTGGAGAGATCATTTTGATAATTTTCTCAATTTGATTGATGATTTTTATCAAAATCATCATTTTCTCTAACTCAATATAGATGTTTTGAAAATAATTCAGGCATGATGCACATTGCCATTGATCATTTTATATTAAAATCTTCATTGTCAGCTACCATGGAGACTCATGTGCGTAAAGAGTTTTTAAGTTGCACTTGTTTTAAAAACTTTCATTAAATTAAACTCATCAAATTTTAAAAAATTTCATTCTTAACAATAAATTGCAATTCAAAACATTAAACAAACATAATATTTATTACAATCTCATACATATAACACAATAAACAAACATCATACCTATTACAAATCCCATACATATAACACAATAAATAAACATAACATCTATTACAATATATCCCATACATATAACTAACACAATAAACAAACATGATATCTATTACAATCCCATACATATGCATGCATGCAAGCAGCATTAAGTAGGTGGAGGAGGAAAATTCATATCAGTCACACGATGATACTGAGGCTCATTGAGATCTGGCAGAGCAGCAGCTACTCTGGGTTGAGCCGGTAGAGCATTATCTACGAGAGGGGCCGCTATAGGAGGAGGCTGGATAACCACAACTTGACCGTCGTGAGTTGCAATTCCGTGTAGTGGTAGCATAATTGTGAGATGACCTCTATTGAAAACAGGAGGAGGGAAGGCTCCTCTCCGTACATGGCTAGGATAGAGCCTCATGTGCGCGAAGAGTGCTTGGAGGCTATTAAACCGCCCCTCACACATGCCACATATATGATTCTGTTGTGGCTAGCCAGGGGATGGAGAATTCAAGTGAGAAGAGCCATCACCATTGTTCCTAGAATTCAATTACCTGATTAACTATCAATTTTAAATCGAAACCAAAACCAAAAAGTGAATCCACTCGGAGAGATGCTTTTACTATGGTACTCGAGGGGCCATTTTAACCATTTTCTCAATTTGATTGATGATTGATATCAAAATGATCATTTTCTCTAAGTCAGTTTAAATGTTTTCAAAATACATACACGCATGATGCACGTTGTCATCGATCATTATGTATTAAAATCTCTAGCCCTGACTACCATGGAGCCTGGATCATGTGATTGTTTGGCGGCTGTTAATTCGATACCCACACATGCCACATATATGATTTTGTTGTGGCGGGATAGGGGCAGGATAATTCACCGAAGAAGTGCCATCAACATTATATTATTTCTAGAGATCTTGAATTGCTTCAAATTAGAAAAGCAAATGATGAATTAATTACCAATGATGATCAACGAATGGTGATGGGGAATTAGTATGATCAAGGATGGAAAGATTTGTACTTTGCTAGCGTACAATATGTTTAAGCCTACTGCATGTAGATTTTGTGAGTGGTTCAAGACGAGGATGATAAAAATGTCCTAGGTAGCATACGTTCCATTTTTTCACAACTAACATACATGCATTATTTTTTCGTGCATGGTCGGCCATTTCTTTACAAAAGGAGTTAACCGCCATAAGCTAAGCACAAAAAGCAACTTAAAAAAAGGTGCAATTGAGATTTTAATATCAACAAATGGATTAAGCAACAATTCGTTTAAATATATATACTAGAATTTACACTTTTATTAACATTAGTATAGTTAAATTTATTATACTAATGGATTAATTGTTGAATTAGTATAGTTAAATTTATTATTACCAAGTTGTCAAGATATATAATTAAGACCTAATTGCATGAAATTTTCAAGATTAGAATGAACCTCAACAACATAGTACTAAATTCATCAGGTATATAACCTTAATTTATTATACAAAATTAGAGGTTTTTGGGCGGGTAAAGGGCCAACTACATGAATTGGTGGCTAGAGGGAGATTGTTGGGTGGAGATGAGCGAGACAAATTATTATGTGGACCATGAACGCAAAGTACATTTTTAATATATTAAAATTACGTTATTTTTGTACTGAATGTACATTATATAATAGTATATAAAGTAATGTTCTGTTAGTACTCAAATAATGTAGTTTTAAATAATATACTTTATATACACAAATAATGTGCTTTTAGTATATTATAATGCACTTTTTATTTATGGTCCACACAGCTGTATGGACTATTGTTCATCTATTAGTGTTTGGGTCGGTGAAGAGCCAAACCTAACACCTTGCTGTTTTTCGAAAATGTAATGGCGATCTATAACGAAATAAAGTCACATCTTTTCTACTTATTATAACTTTTGGTGTAGTCGTAAGCCGCTTGAATCTAATAGAGATCAATCCAAATCATGATAAAACTTTTTAAATTGAGTCATCATTTGTTGAAAAAAAAAGATAATTTATAAATTTCAGCTAGCATATTTAAAATTTAATAAGTTAATTAACCTCTGTGTTCGTTATATTTGGTTGAATGAAGTTCTGATTGAGTTATGTGTGCAGTTATTCATATCAGTCGAAGGTTGTTAAGGATAGTTTCGTTAGTACAGTTTAAAGTGTTACATTTAGGTAAAACACTAATGAATTGAAAGCGATACAGAACATAACAAATTTTTTTTTTTTTTCCTTTCATCTCATTCTCCTAGCTGATTGGTAGTGGTATAAAAAAAATTAAAAATTGAACATGGTATCAAAATAGAATATAATGAGGATTTCAGTTATATGCACCCTGAACAGATAAAAGAAAAAACATTTGAAACGCACTTTGCTACTAAATTGAAGTATAATATTCACGTAACGTTACAAGGCAAACTTTTTCCAAATTGTCCCTTCATGTATTGGTCGTGCAATTTTCATAAATTAAATGCATATAATATTCAAGAAAATTCCATATTGTTATCACATTCCCCAAACAATTTAAGCAATAGATGGATAGTTTGAGATTAGTGAAACTAATTGTGGCAGACTGGCAGTCATTGATGGTGGAAATTTTAGCAAAAAAACAATGTAAGTGGTAATTTTGTAATACAAATATCAGTAAGGTCCACTTTCGATTTGGATCGGGTGAAATTACATTTGGATTTTCGTCAACGTGATGAAGAAATTGATCTAATATATGCTCAAAATGGATATTATGAATGAATAAAAAAATAATCAGTGTATGGCGGTTTTGGAATACTCTTGTAGATATATTGTAGCTATAACTCTATAAACTCTTGGTCCTTCATATTGCAAATTTTCTGTTTTTGGCGATTTTAAAATACTCTTTACGCTTAGACATTCCAAACCAGACATCAAATATGAAGCAGTATATTGTTGGTATATTCACCAATTTTCACATAATAAGAAGTAATGGGCTTAATTATATTATATTATATTAAGGTAAAGTATATTAAAAAAAAATGATGAATTTATATAAAATTATATTTGCAAAGTTCATGCTTTGGTGACCTTTTAAGTAATTTAATTAATTAATTTAGTTTTTTTTTAAAGTGAATTAAACTAATTAATACACAATCTTTTAAAAAATTTAAAAAAAATCATCACCTAACTAAAATTAATTTGTTTTCAAAAAAAATAAAATTAATTTAATTAACTAAATTAGTTTTCAATCCAAACCAAAACCAAAAACTGAACCCGCTTCGTCGTAGTCGAGGGACTGTTTTCATAATTCTCTCAATTTGATTGATGATTGGATTGATATTGATCATGAAAATTATCGTTTTCTCTAACTCAATTTATTAGATGTTTTTAAAATACATGCACGCTCAATTCATGTTGTCATCAATCATTATGTATTAAAATCTCTTATGTTTAGAATATGTATTTTGAATGTAGCGTAACGACAGAAGCGGGAAAGGGAGAGATACTAATATGGAGAACACTCACTAGAAATTATATATAAAAAATTTATATTATAAACTTAGCAAGTTTATTTATTTATTTCTAACCCATACATATATGCATGCATGGCATCGATGCAAGCAACTTTAAGCGGGCGGGGGAGGAAAATTCAGATCAGGCACACAATACTGATGCTCATTGAGATTAGGTAGTGCTTCGAGCTGAGCCGGTGGAGCATTGTCTGCGGTAGGAGGCGGGGCATCCGCAACTTCGCCGGCGGTGGCTGCAAGTAATGGTAGCAAATTGGCAAATTCGCCTCTTTTGAACACAGGAGGAGGAAAGACGCATCTCCACCCACGACTACCATGGAGCCTCATGTGCCAAAAGAGTGTTTGGCGGTTGGACCCTGGATGGATTAAATTTTCAATTTAATTAATATAATTAGTTTTTTTTTTCCACAATTTAATCAACGCCTATTCACATAAACAGTATGTTAGAAAAAATCCTCTCTGACAATCGGAAATACGAGAAATTGGAAAACGAAAACAAGGAAAAATAATCCACGTAGGACAGATGGCTTGAAGGAAAGGATAACTCTAGCGAAATATTAACACCCACTAGAATTAATAGATTTAATTCCGAGTCAAGCCTTTTCTGGCTCAGTTTGGGATTTGATTTGCACCCCTGCGCGCGAGAGAGAGCCTCTATGCCATACAAGTCAATTAGCTTTAAAAAGCTTCTTGTATTTATAGTGGTGCAAGTATTCATTCCCAACCAATGTGGGACAAACTACATGAGCTTTTCCACACTTGAATTCCATCTCAAATGGGTCTACTTTGAGAATCAATTTCTCATTCACCCATTATCCATTTTGAGCGTATAATATATCGATCTCTTCGTCTAAGAATGAAGAACCCGAATCTACTTTGATCCGACCCAAAATCAGAAGTGGACCCACCTATATTTATACCACAAAATGGCCACTTAAAATGCCGTTTTTTAGTGCTATTTTCCAACACAGTAATGGACAGTAGTTCACTTTTGGTGAACGTCCAAGTAAAAATTTAAAAATCCATCACCTAACAAAATTAATTTAATTAACCAATTAACCAAATTAGTTTTCAATCCTTACAGATGGAATCCAAAATATGAATCCATCCGCTTTGAATCATGCCTTCCACTTTGGTGGTCAGGGACCATTTTGATAGATAATTTCCTTAATTTGATTGATGATGGTTATCAAATGATTGTTATTTTCTCTAATTCAATTTTAATGTTTTCAAAATGAATGCACATAAAATGCACATTGTTTTTGTGTTAAAGAATGTGTATTTTAAATGTAACACAACTAACACAAAAAGCACGGAAAGAGAGAGAAAGTAATACGGAGAATAATCACTTACGTGTTGTTTTTTTCTTTTTTGAAATACTCAAATATTTACATAGTAATATCTAACGTATACCTTTCAATATATTTCAGCTCAAAGAATTAATGCCCCGTAATTGGGTTCTATCCTGTGACCACCGATTTAGAATGGTAACAAATGCATCATCACACTACATAATATAGTTGGCATTGTTGTTGTTGTTGTTGTTGTTGTTATTATTATTATTATTATTATGGGGAAATCACTATTTGTATTCCTCAATTATTTCTCAACTAACAATATATCAATGTAGTCTCTAGTTTTTAATTGCAAATAATTTTATGCCCGAATTGTTTAAAATTTTGTCAATTATATCCTTCGAGGATAAAATTGCTGAAATTATAAAAATGGAAAAATCATCATTTTAATCACTTAGAAGGACTAATTGACGAAATTTTATACAATTTGATGATCAATTTAGTTGAAATTGAAAACTAGGAACTACATTCACCTGATAAGTATAATTGTGAGTGTAAAAAGAGGGTGTAAATGTCGTTCCGCTGAGGATTGAGGCTATGGCACGTATTGTGTGAATTATTAAATCCTAGGCACTAAAGTATTGGAATTCACTAGAATCCAAGCAAACTAAAATTAAAGAATAGAAATAAAATAATGCAAATTAAATAAGAGATAAACTATATGATAAAAGAGTGGGGTCAGATTAGGGGTATTGCAATCTTGATGCTCTAACAATCTAAAAATTAGGGAAAACAATTAACCAAGGGATTTATTGACAATGCACTCAAGAATTCAAGTTAGCTACTTTCGTAACAAATAACAAGAATTAGGCTAAGATTGCCCCACTTTCGTGATGCATCAATCATAACCTTAAACACAAAAGCATTATAAGCCACCAAATTATCCCTATTCTCATAGTAGGAAAAATTGGGTTGGAATTGGTTAGGCTGAGTCTTTCACCCAACTTTCGTTGTGATGAAATCCTCTGCAAAACAAATCAATAAAAGCTGCGCATCAATTATCAATAAGAGGAAAATATAATCCAACTCAACCATAAACCCTAGGTAAACAATTATTTCCCTTTATGTAATAATCACAAATCTAGCATCAAGAATAGCAATAGGACCCTAATCCAAACCCAAAAGCTAACTACTCATGCATCATAAAATTAAACAAAACAAAGCAATAATAAATAACCATAATCATTGCAAGAAATCTAAGAAGAAAGTAAATAAAGGAATAAGAGAACTTTACTGATGAAGAACAAATCCAACTTCAAACCGAGATTCCAAGCTTGAAATTAAATAATCTAATATAAAACTAATGTAAACTAGGCTAGGGAAATATAAAGAGAAAGGGAAAAATAAACTAAAACTAACTAGGGTTGGGAACTCAGTAAGGGAACCTCCTTAAGATAGAGGAAAATTGTAGTATAAATAGGAGACAGATGGGCTTTGGCCCATTAGGCAACTTCCAATTCTTTTCCAATTCTTATTCTTGTTTCCTTTTGTGATTAGGTAATTTCCTTTGCTTCCAAAACTTGTCCAAAATGTTCCAAAACTCTTCCTTTGCTGTTCCTTGTGGATAATTCAACCCGGACAATATAACACACAAACAATTCTCAATTTCACTAGGATAAAGAAAATAAGCATAAAAACAACTAAAATAAGGGGTGAATTATTGTACAAAATAGTAGATATCAACTCCCCCACACTAGAACTTTTGCTTGTCCTCAAGCAATTACCAAGGACAATCCACCTTCCAAGCAATGCAACTGTTACACTTCCTCCCTGCACAACCAAACATACTACCAACCAACTCATACAACTTAACTTGCTTCAAGAATCATCTCAGAATCACGAGTGAGTTCCCCTCTCAGGCCAATAACCGGGCACCAAAATTAAGGTAGATTAGGACCCTGTATGCACATGTACTCAGTTGAGATTATGCAGAACTTGGCTTAAAATGAGATCCCATAGACTTGCCCTTCATACTCACATAGATCAACTCTAAAACTGCATGCTAAGATCAAATAGGTCTTTATTCGGCTTGTAATGGGGCTAAGGGTGAGTGGCTAAATAAAGAAGGGGTATGGAAAATAAACAAAGGAGAAAATTTCACACCTATTCACAACTTAATCTAGAAGAGATACTACAAGTATGGACAATGAAGCAAACTACAATTGAGAACATAAGAACACTCTAAAACAGTGGGGTTGGACACAACTTTTCTAGCAACATGAACCATTTTGATTCATCTTTTTTTTTTCTTTTCTTTCACAAACTTTCATCACTTCCAAACTTGTTCTCAAACAACAATTTTTTCCTTTTCTTTTCTTTTCTTTCAATCTTTTTTTTCTTTTCTTTTCTACCATCAAACAACTTTCTTTTCTTCAAAACAAAACAACCAACTGATTCCTTTCACCAAACCCCCACACTAGGACAAAGATATCAAGAGTAGTTCTAACAAAAATAAACTCCAAAAAGAAATCTCTTCTAAATTAAAGAACAAATGCTACATTCTCTCTAAGGGTGGATGGAAATATATGGCTAATGGCTAAGGGTTAAATGATAGGGTTTAAACAAGAAAAACAATGCAAAGAATGGGGTTAAGTGCTTTGCACTTATTAAACAAAAACAAGGCTCAAAGGGGACAACTAGGGGAAACAATTATAATAAAGGGTAGGTTTAAAGGCTTGGGCTAACAATAATGGCCTAAATCACTTCAAAGCATGCAAATTATAGACTTCACTATGAGAGCGCAGAGACAAGCTATGACAAGACAAATATCACCGGAATTCCACATAAGCCTTCACTAGCAATGCATAACACATAGGGTAAAGCATTAAGTTAGAGGTTAACTCAGCTATTTGCAAGAGACTGAATTAAACAAAAGCTCAATCTTGAATCATCCCTGACAAGCTAGGCTGCACAAGTACCACCAAATCAAACCACCAACCAGCAGAGAGAAAAGTGGTCACAGCCACAACATAAGGAAAATAGACTATCCACAGTATTGCACATTGAGTCCTTCAAGCAAAGTTCACAAAAAATTTTATTTTCAAACCAGAAATAGCACCCCCCACACTAAAACTTGGACATCGTCCTCGATAGACAAACAATTAAGCACAATAGAGGGGATACAAAGAATAAAATCAATAATGAAGCACAAAGTCAAAACTAATAGAGAGAAAAATAAAAAGAGTTAAGAAACTGAACCTTGAAGTCTTGATGCAATGAAGAAAAATGGAAGAATAAAAACTTTAGAACCTGAGGAAGACAACAACGGTGCACACAAGGAAGTGGGGAAAAAATGACAATTTTTTTTTATTTTACTGTTGGGGTCATGGGCGAGGTCATGGCCGTGATGGTAGCCGTGACCCAGAGCTCTCTATATGCGAAAACGTACTGGAAGATGCGGAAAAGGTCACGGGCGAGGTCATGGCCGTGATGGCGGCCGTGACCCCGAGCTCTCTATATGCAAAAAGTCCGTTTTTCGCGCCAAATGCCTATTTTCACATGTAGATCAATCCAAAACATCCCCAAAGCACTCTAACACCTAAACACATCATAAACACTCAATTTCCAAACATTCCCCACTCTCTTAGAAGTAAAATAAATCAATTCTCACTCAAATATTCCCTTGCCAAACCTCTTGAAAACCAAATAAAAACTAAAATCTAAAATCTAACTAAAGCAAATAAAGTAAATGCAATAAAATAAAATGCAAGAAAATAAAGGATAACATGGGGTGTCTCCCATGAAGCGCTAAGTTTAATGTCGCTAGCTCGACTCAACCTCTCAAGATCAACCATCATTGGATTGGAGAAAGAACATTTCATCCTTCCTAGCAAATTTCTCTTCAAGATAGTGCCTCAAATGGTGGCCATCAACAAATTCCTTTATGCACAAGTCCACCACCTCATAGCTCAGGCGTTGTTCCTCCATGAACTCAAAATTCAAGTATACCATTTCATCAAATCCATTCTTATTTTCCCCTTGATTTTCCTTTACTTGAGTGAGTAGAGAGAACCTTGGGTCTTCTTTATGCACTAAAACAAAATCCTTGGAAATGAAAATTGGCCAATGGGGGCCTCCACATTCAAAAACATTGTTGACACCTCCCGGTTCCCAAGTTAGTCTAAATTTCTCACTCAAGGGAGTGTTATCAAATGAAAGACATACCTCGTTTGTGCCACCAATTTCATCAACTATATCATTCTTGAGCACTTCTTCACTTGGACAATCTTTAAGTTGCTCTTTGTCACCATTCCCTTGTAACTCCACACTGTCTTCCCAATTCAAAGTTTTCATTTCAATTCCATCATTCATTTTCTCATCTTCATCAGCTTCATCCTCTCTCTCCTCTTCATCACTACCTTCACTTGGCATGAACAACTCATGTATAACATCTTCATAAGGAATTAAACCTTGAATGGGTTCTTGAGTTGTCAAGTCTTTTCCTTGAGCATTAAGATCGTCCAGTTTAGCTTGTAACAAGTTCATTTGAATGATTAAGTTATTCATCATGGACCGCATCTCCTCATCAATAGGTTGGCTTGCTTGTGGAGGTTTTTGATAGAATGACTCTTGATGTTCTTAATGTGGAGGTACTCGAACATGGCCTTGATATTGAAAGTTAGGATCAAAGATGTAGCATCTTTCGGCTTCATGTGATCCTCCACATATGGCACACCAAAGAAGTTGTGGCATGAACATTGATGGTGCACCTCCTTGAAAAACTTCTTGATTCATATTGGCACCAAAGATTTGTGTGTAGTGATCATATGAGGGTTGAGTATTTTGGGAGCATGGTGTGTAATGAATGGGTGAGGGGTATGGATTTGGAGAGGAATCTTGTGGTGGGTAAGGATATTGTGGTGGATTGAAATCTTGTGAAGGTTGTGGGTAAGGATTTTGGTAGTTTGGAGTGTATTGAATGCAATGATTTTCATATCCATTGTATTGGTTGCCCTCAGAAGATTGACCATCATAGTATCCTCCTTGGTCCATCAGGGGATATCCTTTTCAATCAAATCAAAAGAATTAGAATTACAGACACATTAGCAACAATTTTTTTTGGTGATTAAATAAAATAAAATAAAAACTTGATCTCCTAAGAATTCACTAACTTTAATGCTAGAAATAAAACAATCACACAATACAACCAAATAAACCAATCCCCGGCAACGGAGCCAAAATGTGATGAGTATAATTGTGAGTGTAAAAGAGGGTGTAAATGTCGTTCCGCTGAGGATTGGGGCTATGGCACGTATTGTGTGAATTATTAAATCCTAGGCACTAAAGTATTGGAATTCACTAGAATCCAAGCAAACTAAAATTAAGAATGGAAATAAAATAATGCAAATTAAATAAGGGATAAACTATATGATAAAAGAGTGGGGTCAGATTAGGGGTATTGCAATCTTGATGCTCTAACAATCTCAAAATTAGGGAAAAACAATTAACCAAGGGATTTATTGGCTATGCACTCAAGAATTCAAGTTAGCTACTTTCGTAATCAATAACAAGAATTAGGCTAAGATTGCCCCACTTTCATGATGCATCAATCATAACCTTAAACACAAAAGCATTATAAGCCCCCAAATTACCCCTATTCTCATAGTAGGAAAAATTGGGTTGAAATTGGTAAGGCTGAGTCTTTCACCCAACTTTCGTTGTGATGAAATCCTCTACAAAACAAATCAATAAAAGCTGCTCATCAATTATCAATAAGAGGCAAATATAATCCAACTCACACATAAACCCTAGGTAAACAATTATTTCCCTTTATGCAATAATCACAAATCTAGCATCAAGAATAGCAATAGAACCCTAATCCAAACCCAAAAGCTAACTACTCATGCATCATAAAAGTAAACAAAACAAAGCAATAATAAATAACCATAATCATTGCAAGAAATCTGAGAAGAAATTAAATAAAGGAATAAGAGAACTTTACTGATGAAGAACAAATCCAAATTCAAACCGAGATTCCAAGCTTGAAATTAAATAATCTAATATAAAACTAATGTAAACTAGGCTAGGGAAATATAAAGAGAAAGGGAAAAATAAACTAAAACTAACTAGGGTTGGGAACTCAGTAAGGGAACCTCCTTAAGATAGAGGAAAATTGTAGTATAAATAGGAGACAGATGGGCTTTGGCTCATTAGGCAACTTCCAATTCTTTTCCAATTCTTATTCTTGTTTCCTTTTGTGATTAGGTAATTTCCTTTGCTTCCAAAACTTGTCCAAAATGTTCCAAAACTCTTCCTTTGCTGTTCCTTTTGGATAATTCAACTCTTGGGACAATATAACACACAAACAATTCTCAATTTCACTAGGATAAAGAAAATAAGCATAAAAACAACTAAAATAATGGGTGAATTATTGTACAAAATAGTAGATATCATCACCCATTTTTAATTTGTTTATTAGTGATTTAGAAAATCATGAATGCTAAGAAATAAAAAGGAAATTATAATATATAGATAAATAAATAAAAAGAAATTAAAAATAAATATTTCTGATATTTGTATTATAAAATTAGGCAAGTGTATATATATAGAGTGGTCACATGCATGTATGTTTGTATGTGTATGTATTCATGTGCAAATACGTATGAGTAGTTGTACGTGTAACATGGAACTGCAATAGACATTCGTTATGTTATTACGGAGTATTTTTTTTTCTTAAATGTGCCTTTAATTTTTAATGTAATGTAACATACAAGCATTGAAGAGAAAAAATTGTACTAATAAGCTAATTAAGGAAACCTCCTCTCCACACACGGTTACGATGGAGCCTTATGTTCCTGAAGAGTGCTTGGCCGCTGTTAAACCGCCTACAATTTGTGGCTGGTCAAGGGAGGAGACTTCAAGGAAGAAGAGCCATCAGAAATGTTCCTAGACATCTTGATTTGCTTCAAATTAAGAAAGCTAGTGTTATACAAATTAGCATTATTGATGATCAAGGAATGGTGATGGGAATTAATATATAGAGGATGGAAAGATTATTTGTACTTTGCTAGTGTTCAGTATGTTTAAGCCTACTAAAATTAATTTTAGATGCAAACAAAAAAATGAACTTACTTGGAGTTTTGCTTTCACTATGGTAGTTGAGGGACTATTTGGATAATTTTTTCAATTAGTAGATTTTAACCCTCCTCCCAAACATGCCACAAATATGATTCTATTGTGGCTGGAGGAGAATTCAAGGAAGAAAACCATATCTATCGGCATTATTGTTCTTTGGCATCTTAAATTGCTTCAAATTAAAAAATCAAAGGTGAAATTAATTAGCAGGGATTATCATGACAGGGTTTGGTTCATGAGTTTAGCTATCAGGAATGAGAATCAAAGTTATTGTTATTGTTTGGTTAACAGGTTTCTATAACACTAGTATAGGATTTAATTACCACTTAATTAGAAATTTTATTCTCTAATAAAATAAGAATTTCATTCCATTATTCCCCTTCCCAATTAGTAATTTGATTTTTATGTTTGGATTAGTGCTTTATTTTTGCTTTTAATTTTTTTTTGTTCATATTGGTGCTTTGGATGTCTTTATATTAAAATAAACTGTCTTGATCTTTTGTTCTTGTATTTTAAAAACCTTTATTCCGATTATAGGATCATATATAACCAAACCCAATTCCAACCTACTACCAAACATGTAAAATACTTTCACCAAAACCCATTACCATTACCAAGTATTTGATTCTCATTCCAATTCCGATTCTATGTACGAACCAAACACCCACTAATACACCTAAGTTAAAACCCAGGATGGATCAAATTTTCAATTTAATATAATTAGTTTTTTGACTCAATTTAATTAATCAGCGCATAAAAATTTAGAAATCCATCACATAACTAAAATTAATTTAATTAACCAAATTAGTTTTCAATCCTTACAGATGGAATCCAAAATATGAACCCATCCGCTTGGAATCATGCCTTCCACTATGTTGGTCAGGGACCATTTTGATAATTTCCTTAATTTGATTGATGATTGTTACCAAATGATTGTTATTTTCTCTAATTCAATTTTAGTGTTTTCAAAATGAATGCACATAAAATGCACATTGTTTGTGTGTTAAAGAATGTGTATTTTAAATGTAACGCAACAACACAAAAAACTCTGAAAGAGAGAGAAAGTAATACGGAGTATAATCACTTACACGTATCGCTTTTTTCTTTTTTAAAATACTCAATTCTTTATAAGGTAGAATCTAATTTATACTTTTTCAATATATTTCATCTCAAAGAATTAACGCCCCGTCATTGAGTTCTATCATGTGACCACCGATTTAGAATGGTAACAAATGGATCATCACACTACATAATATAGTTGGCATTATTGTTGTTGTTGTTGTTGTTGTTGTTGTTGTTGTTATTATTATTATGGGGAAATCACCACTATTTTTTATTCATCAATTATTTCTCAACTAACTATATATCAATATGTAGTCTCTAGTTTTCAATTTCAAATAATTTTATCCTAGAATTGTTTAAAATTTCATCAATGAAATCCTTCGATGATGAAATTGACAAAATTATAAAAAAGGAGAAATCATCGTTTTAAATTTTATTCCCTCAAAAGGGATAATTGATGAAATTTTATACAATTTGAGGATCAAATTAGTTGAAATTGAAAACTAGGAACTACATTGACCCATTTTTAATATGTTTAGTATTGATTTACAAAATCATGAATGCTAAGAAATAAAAATGAAATTATAATATATAGAAATATTAAAAAAGTAATTAGAAATAAATACTTATGGTATTTCTATTATAAAATTAGGCAAGCGTATATATATATATAGAGTGGTCACATGCATGTATGTTTGTATGTGTATGTATTCACGTGCGAATACGTATGAGTAGTTGTACGTGTAACATGGAACTGCAAGAGACATTAGTTATGTTATTATGGAGTATTTTTTTTAAATGTGCCTTTAATTTTAAATGTAATGTAACACACAAGCAAGAAAAAAATGTACTAATAAAGCTAATTAAGGAAAATATTACTAAAATTAAAACCAAATATCAGATTTACTCCAAATTGTGGTAGCACATTGGTGAAATGACCTCTATTCAAAGCAGCAGGAGGGAAGACTCCTCTCCCCACGCGGGTACGATAGAGCCTCATGTGTCTGAAGAGTGCTTGGCGGCAGTTAAACCGTCTCCCACACAGGCCACATATGATTCTGTTGTGGTTGGCCAGGAGAGGAAAGTTCAAGGAAGAAGAGCCATCAGAAATGTTCCTAGACATCTTGATTTCCTTCAAATTAAGAAAGCTAGTGTTGTACTAATTACCATTATTGATGATCAAGGAACATAATGGTGGTGAGAATTAATATATAGAGGATAGAAAGATTATTTGTATGTACTTTGCTAGTGTTCAGTATGTTTAAGCGTACTAAGTTATTAATTTTGTGAATGATTCAAGACGAGAATGTTTAAGATATTCTAGGTAGCATAACTTCCATTTTTTTCCACAACATACATACATTATGTTTTCGTTGTCGGTGGTTTCTTTATAAAAGGAGTTAAATTGTCATTAGCTAAAGCATGATAATACAATTAAGATGTTTTTAAAATTCATGCACGCACGATGCACGTTGTCACTGATATCGCAATCTCTTACACATAACACAATAAACAAACACGTTACCTATTATAGTTTATAGAATTACAATCATATGAGATAACACCTTCCCGTGAGACAGATATGCGACAATGGTAGTGCACACAGTTTACTACGCGGATGCACACAGCCTAATGTGTGCGCACTTAGCCTACATGAGTGCACACAGTTTAGGGTGTGTGCATTCGTGAAGTAGACTATGTGCACTCATGTTGTCGCACTGTCTCACGGGAAGGTGTTGTCTCATAATAAGTCAACCCATAGTTTATAATCCCGTACATAAAATACAATAAACAAACTTGATACCTAGCTATTACAATCTCATACATAGAACACAATAAATATGATACCCATTACAAGCCCATACATATAACACAATATACAAACATGATATAGATTACAATCGCACACAGATAACATATACATATAACACACACACACACACACACACACACACATATATATATATGCATAAATGCGTGAAACCACATATGTAAGCAGCTTTAAGAGGGCGGAGGAGGAAAATTCAGATCAGGCACATGGTAATGCTGAGGCTCATTGAGATCCGGCAGTTCAACAGGTACTTCGGGCTGAGCCAGTGGAGCATTATTTGCCAGAGGGGGAGGGGCAGCGATAGGAGGAGGCGGGGCAGCTGCAACTTGACCGCCGACTGCAGGAATTCCAGGTCTTGGCAGGACATTGGCCAAACGGCCTCTATTGAAAAGATGAGGGTAGAGGATTCTCCACCCATAACTATCATGGACCCTCATGTGCCCAAGAAGTGCTTGGCGACGGTTAAACAACCTCCCACACACGGTGCAAATATGATTTTGTTGTGGTTGGGCAGGTGGAAAAGAATTGAAGGAAGAAGAGCCATTAGCATTGTTCTTAGACATCTTGAATTGCTTCAAATTAAGAAAACAAATGTTGAAGAATTAATATGTAGAAGAGAGAACGAAATATTTATACTTTGCAAACATACAATATAATATTCTTACGCCTTCCACGGTGATTTCATGAATGAGATTAGGATGACAAAGATGAACTAAGTAGCTTTAATTTCATGTTTTTCCTCTCTTTTTTTTTTCACAACATATATGCGTTGTTTTTCCGTGGTCGGTTGTTTCTTTAAAAAAGAGTTCGCTGGCCATTAAATAAATCATCTAAAATTAACCTCAACAAAAAAGTGCAATTGTGGTATTAATATCAACAAAAAGATTAGGCAATGTTTCATTTAGTGACGAACCAAAATTATTTTGTAACAAAAATGGTAGACGAAATTTCGGGGTGTCACATGGCCTCTATTGAAAAAATAAGGGTAGGCGTTCTTCACCCAAGACTACCATGGAGCCTAATGTACCCAAAAAGTGCTTGGCGGTTGTTAAACCACCCTCCACATACGGTGCAAATATGAGTCTGCTGTGGCAGGTGGAAGAGAATTGAAGGAAGAAGAGTCATTAGCATTGTTCCTAGACATCTTGAATTGCTTCAAATTAAGAAAACAAATGTTGAATTAATTACTTATGATGATCAACAAAATGTACGTTGTTTTATGAATGAGACTAGGATGACAAAAATGAACTAAGTAGCTTTAGTTCCATGTTTTTCTTCTCTTTTTTTCTTCACAACATATATTCATTGTTTTTCCGTGGTCGGTAGTTTCTTTATAAAAGGAGTTTGCCGGCCAACTAAATCACATTTAAAAAAATGCAATTGTTGTGTTAATATCAACAAATAGATCAGGCAACATTTCATTTAAATATATATACTATAAGTTACTTTTAATTAAAATGACTAGATTAATTATCAAATCAATATAGTTAAATTTAGCATTACCATTCTGTCAAGTTATATTAAAACGTAATTGTCTGTAATTCTCAAGATTATAACCTCAATCATAAAGTATGAATTGAAATTGGAGTTCATAACCTCAATATATTACACAAAATTAGAGGTTGATTAAACATCTTAATAACACTTTTTAAATTAATTCATCACTCATTAGGAAAAAAAAAGATAATTCATAAATTTCAGTATATTCAAAATTTAATAAGCTAATTAACCGTCATGTTCGTTAGAGTCGGTTGGACAATGTTTCAATTAAGTTGTGTGAAATTATTCATATCAATCGAGGGTTGGTTGGTAAGAACAAAATAACTTTTTTTTCCTTTCATCTCATTTTCCACATTGGTAGTGGTAACAAAAATTCAGTATGGTATTAAAATATAATGAGTATTTAAATTACATGTCATTAGCATTGTTCATTGACATCTTTTATAGCTTGAAATTAAGAAAACAAATGTTTAGTTAATTACTAGTGATGATTAGCGAATGGTGGTGAAGAATTAATATGTAGAGGGGAGAAATATTTATACTTTGCTAGCGTTGTAACACCCCGGCTCGGCCTTACCGAACAATCGGAGGGGTTACCGCTACATCTAGACTGAACCCAATCAAATCCAGAAAGAGTCCACTCTAGATGCAT
>CM008334.1:43983195-44000661 GCA_002525835.2 Ipomoea batatas | reverse complement strand
ATCAGATGAATGTTCGGAGAATTATAACTTAATTCGGGAAAATTCTAATACCAAAATTATCGTAAAAATATTCCCGTCGCAAATCACCAATTTTGGGAATTTTCCGATAATCCGCTAAATCTAGGTTCAGAGTCCGTAACAATTTATCCCTTACCGTCCATTTAAAAATTTCCTTGAACTAACTAGAAATTCAGGCTTAATCGTATGATACTTAATAATCCAACTCTAGGAAAATTCGAATCAAATCCATATCCTTATAATTTTCTCGGTTCGTGACCGATACGTAGATCGCTACTTATTATTAACTAGTCTCACTTATAAAAATCCTTCTGAAGTACTGAGAGATCATCTCATAAATATCGTAGCTTATTAGTAAAAAAAATAAATTCTCTCGATCACTGAGACCTTCTCAAAGTCATAGCTTAAAAAAATATATATCTATATTCTCGAACCTTAACTTTATCGAAAAAAACCGAGGGGTTACAAGCGTACCATATAATATTCTTATGCCGTTGTTTTCATGAACGAGACTTGGATGACAAAGATGAACTGAGTTACTTTAATTTTACTTCCATGTTTTTCTTCTTTTTTTTTTCACAACATATATGCATTGTTTTTCGGTAGTAGGTGGTTTCTTTACAAAAGGAGTTTGCCAGTCATTAACTAAATAATCTAAAACCAACCAAAACAAAAAAATGCAATTCTGGTGTTGATATCAACAAATTGTGGGCCATTTTAATAATTTTCTCAATTTGATTGATGATTGATATCAAAATGATCATTTTCTCTAAGTCAATTTAGATGTTTGTAAAATACATGCACGCATGATGCACGTTGCCATCGATCATTATGTAGTAAAATCTCCACCCTTGGCTACCTGAAGCCTCATGTGCCTGAAGAGTGTTTAGCAGTTTATTCCCACGTACACAGGCCACATATATGCCTTTGCTATGGCAGGGCAAGGGGGGGATAATTCACGGAAGAAGTGCCATCAGTATTATTCCTACACATCTTGAATTGCTCTAAATTAAGAAAGCAAATGCAATATGAAATAATTAAAAAAAAATGATATTTATTACCATCTCTTACATATAACACAATAAACAAACATGATACCTATTACAGTCTCATACATATAACACAATAAATTACATGATGCCTATTACAATCCCATACATATAACACAATATAATATACAAACATGATATCTATTACAATCACATACATATAACATATGCATATAACAAACACACACACACACACACACACACACACACACAACATATGCATATAACACACACACACACACACACACACACACACACATATATATATATATACATGTATGCGTAAAACCACGTATTCAAGCAGCTTTTAGCGGGTGGAAGAGTAAAATTCATATCGGGCACATGGTAATACTGAGGCTCATTAAGATCCGGTAGTGCGGCAGCCGCTTCGGGTTGAGCCATTCTGTCAAGTTATATTAAAACGTAATTTCCTGCAATTATCAAGATTATAACCTCAATCATAAAGTATGAATTGAAAATGGAGTTCATAACCTAAATATATTACACAAAATTAGAGGTTGATTAAACATCTTAATAACACTTTTTAAATTAAGACAATCATTCATTAGGAAAAAAAAAAAGATAATTCATAAATTTCAGCATATTCAAAATTTAATAAATATGAATAGCTTATAGTTTTAGCTTTAACTGTTAGGCCTATGGCCCTTTGAAATGTAAGGCTTAGGCCTCTTTTGTCTTAGCAAGTGGTCACATTTAGACTCTTGCTTGTACATATTATTTTGATGCAATGAATATATTTTGGTTTAAAAAGAAAAAAAAAACCGTCATGTTGGTTACAGTCAGTTGGACAATGTTTCAATTGAGTTGTGTGCAATTATTCATATCAATCGAAGGTTGGCTGGTAAGAACAAAACAATTTTGTTTTTCCTTTTATCTCATTTTCCACATTGGTAGTGGTAACAAAAATTCAATATGGTATTAAAATATAATGTGTATTTCAATTACATGTACCTTGAGTAAATAAAAGTGAAAAACAATTGACATGCACATTACTACTAATAATATATGGTCATATCAAAAAATAAACAATAAATATTAAAGTGCATGTAGTTGAATTGAAATATAATATTCATCAATTATTTCTCAACTAACTATATATCAATGTAGTCTCTAGTTTTCAATTTCAAATAATTTTATCCTTGAATTGTTTAAAATTTTGTCAACTAATAAATCCTTCGATGATGAAATTGACAAAATTATAAAAATGGAGAAATCATCATTTTAATCCCTCAAAAGGGATAATTGACGAAATTTTATACATTTTGAGGATCAAATTAGTTGAAATTGAAAACTAGGAACTACATTGACCCATTTTTAATTTGTTTTGTTGTGATTTACAAAATCACGAATGCTATGAAATAAAAAGGAAATTATAATATATAGAAATATTTAAAAAGTAATTAAAAATAAATACTTATGATATTCCTATTATAAAATTAGGCAAGTGTATATATATAGAGTGGTCACATGTGTGAGCATAAATATAATATGTGCAGTCCAACTATCAGCTTAGGCTTTTAGTTGAGATGGAGCACATGCTTTAATTACATGCATGTATGCTTGTATGTGTATGTATTCATGTGCGAATACGTATGAGTAGTTGTACGTGTAACATGGAACTGCAAGAGACATTTGTTATGTTATTAGGGAGTATTTTTTTTTAATGTGCCTTTAATTTTTAATTTTTAATTTTAAATGTAATGTAACACACCAGCACTGAAGAGAAAAAATGTACTCATAAGCTAATTAAGGAAAATAATTACTAGAATTAACACCAAATATTACATTTATTCAAAGTTGTGTAACACATCGGTGAAATGACCTCTATCGAAAACAGGATGGAAGACTCCTCTCCACACACAACTACGATAGAAGAGTCATCACCATTGTTCCTAGACATTTTGAATTGCTTTAAATTAAGAGTGTCAATGCTGAATCAATTACCGATGATGATCATCGAATGGTTGTGGGTAATTAATATATAGAGGGGGAAATATTTGTACTTGCCTACAATATATTTAAGCCTAGTACGTTATTTTCATGAATTATTGAAAACGATAATGATAAAGAGGTCCAAGCTAGCATTAGTTCCATTTTTTTTTTTCACAATATACATGCATTTTATTCCGTGGTCCGTAATTTCTTTACAAACATAACTGCCATTACCTAAAGCATAGAAAACAAACCTCAACAAAAAAAGTGAAATTGAGGTTTTAATATCAAGCAACAATTCATTTAAATATATATACTAGACGTTACTATTTTATTAACATTACTAGATTAATTGTCGAATCAATATAGTGAAATTTATCATTACCAAGTTGTCAAGATGTATATTAAGATTTAATTGCGCGATTACCAAAATTAGAACCTCAATCATATTGTACAAAATTCAAGTACATAACCTTTATATATTATACAAAATTATTAGAGGTTGTTGGGTGGAAGCTAGTAAAGCGTTAGGTCCATCAATTGGTTGCTAGGGGATTGTTCAACAGAGGTCAGTGAAGGGCCATATCTCGTATCATGTCTCTCAAAAATGTGATTACGGTGTATAAAGAAATAAAATTACGTCTTTGCTAGCTACTAGATATAATTTTCGATGTAGTGATAAGCGATTTAATAGCACTTGTTAAATCGAGGCATCATTCATTATAAAAACAAAAGGATAGTCCATAAATTCAACTGTATTCAAATTTTAATAACCTAATTAACCGCCGTGTTTGTTTGAGTCGGTTGGATGAAGTTCCTAATGAGCTATGTATGCAGTTATCATATCCGTCAAAGGTAAAAAACAATTTAACATGGTATCAAAATACAATGAGTATTTCAGTTTATTTATACAAAACTAATTAAATAAACTAGTCATATAATATTTGCAAAGTTCTGTTTTGGTGAACTTTATATTAATTTAAATAATTAATTTGGTTAAAAAAAACTGAATTAAATAACCAATATCAAACTTTTAAAAAATTTAAAAAAACTCGTCACCTACCTAAAATTAATTCAATTAACTGATTAACTAGATTAATTTTAAATCCAAACCAAAACCTGTTGGATATTTATATAGTAAAGGAGATTAATGTTTCAGATGTCTACCATGATTACTCAAATAATATTTGGAGTTGTGGAGTAGTAAATATTATTGAGTTTGGTAGAGATGATTTTTGGGTTGTTCGAGAGATCGCGAGAGATGACTCGAGAGGTCAGTTCGCACGAGAGATCGGTTCACGGAGAATCGATGTCTCGAACTGAGTTTGCGTGAATCGTTTTATCGATATCTCGCATGCAGTCCGCATGGAAATGATGTCTCGCATGTTCTATAAATGCATGTGATTGCATGGTTTAAATATCTTTGACTTTGCATGTTCTTAGTGTAAATTAAAGATACTAAAATATGTGAGTAATGTATTAAATCACTTTACATGCGTAGTAAAGCTTCACCTCTCGAATGTGTTGTTTATGTACCTCTCGAACATCTTTTTCACTTTGCATTCTTTCTCCTTATATGCATGCACTTATATATTTTAATATGTCTTGTTTTGCATGTTCACATGCATGAGAGGTATTAAGATATGAATATAATAGTTTGAACTATTTTGCATGTACTGTTTTAGAATGTGATAGGTAAGAGAGATTTTACCTCTCGAATGAGGCAGTAAGTTTACCAGTATGCATGTGTTTCTTATTTCATAATGGCATGTGCTCATGCTTTGAAATATTAAAGTATTTATATAATTGTTTGAATTATATATTACATGCACACTAAGTTTATCCTACGTACATTCAAATCAGTTATATCTTTGGATATTTTAACATGTGAATATAATTTGAAATTGTATTTCCACATGTGGGTACGTAACTGCCAGAACCAGAATGGTGAAATCCAAAAGAATATATTTTTTATATATTTTAAACTGGTATAAACTTCCAGTAACTACTCCTAACAGTTAGAATTTATTCCTATAAATTCTAGGAGTGTCATCTGATCAAAGACGCAATTATTTTGCCTGATATCTTGATATATCACAGTTCAATAACTCTCAGTAAGTTCTTATCAAGCAGCCTAAGAACTTTGTTTTCATCTTCTTGTATCCCATAAGATTTAATCTTGATACCTCGTTGCTTTCATAGAGGAAAGATTAAAAGCTTATAGGAAAGTGATATCACGCCTGAAGATCTCATTTCTTCTCCTGTTTTCCCTCTTACCCGAAATTTATCCAACAAAACCAAATAGTGAATCCACTATGAGTGATATATAGATGCTTTTGCTATAGTAGCCGAGAGGCCATTTTAATAATTTTCTCAATTTGATTGATGATTGATATATATCAAAATGATCGTTTTCTCTAAGTCAATTTAGATATTTGTAAAATACATGCACGCATGATGCACATTGTCATCAATCATTATGTATTAAAATCTCCACCCTTGGCTACCATTTGAGCCTCATGTTCACGAAGAGTGTTTGGCGGTTTATTCCCACACGTACACACGTCACATATATGATTTTTCTGTGGCGGGGCAGGGAGAGGATAATTCACGCGGAAGAAGTGCCATCAACATTATTCCTAGACATTTGCTTTAAATTTAGAAAGCAAATGCAATACAATATAATAAAAAAACATGATATTTATTACAATCTCTAATTACATATAACACAATAAACAAACATGACACCTATTATAATTTCATACATATAATACAATAAACAAACATGATACCTATACTATAATCTCATACATATAACACAATAAATTACATGATACCCATTACAAGTTCATACATATAACACAATATACAAACATGATTTTTATTACAGTCACATACATATAACATATACATATAACACATATATATACATGTACGCGTGGTTCCACGCATGCAAGCAGCATTAAGTGGGTGGAGGAGGAAAATTCAGATCGGGCACACGGTAATACTGAGGCTCATTGAGATCTGGTAGTGCGGAAAGTGATTCAGGCTGAGGCAGCGGAGCATTATTTGCAGGAGGGGCAACTATAGGAGGAGGCAAGGCAACCGCAACTTGACCTCCGATTGTAGCAATTATTGGCAGCACATTGGCTAAATGGCCTTTATTGAAAAAATGAGCGTAGGTAATTCTCGACCCACAATTACCATGGTGCCTCATGTGTCCGAAAAGTGCTTGGCGGCTGTTAAACAGCCTCCCACACAATCTACAAATATGATTCTGCTGTGGCTGGGCAGGGGGAGGAGAATTGAAGGAAGAAGAGCCATTAACATTGTTCCTAGACATCTTGAATTGCTTCAAATTAAGGAACAAATGCTTAATTAATTGCCAATGATGATCAATGAATTGTGGTGAAGAATTAATTAATATATAGAGGATGGAAATGTTAGTACTTTGCTAGTGTCGTACAATATATTATGTTTAAGCCTTGTACGTTCTTTGCGTGAATGATTCAAGACTAGAATGACAAAGATGAACTAGCTTTAGTTCCATGTTTTTCTTCTCTTTTTTTTTGTTTCACAACATATATGCATTATTTTTCCGTTGTCGGTTGTTTCTTTACAAAATAAGTTTACCGGCTATTAGCTAAATCATTTAAAACCAACCTCAACAAAAAAAGTGCAATTGTGGTGTATAATATCAACAAATAGATTATTTGGCAACAATTCATTTAAATATATATACTAGAAGTTACTCTTTTATTATCAAATCAATATAGTTAAATTTATCATATCATTACCATTCTATCTAGATATATTAAGGGTTAATTTCTTGCCATTATCAAGATTAGAACCTCACAATCATAAAGTATGAATTGAAATTGGAGATCATAACATCAATATATGGTAGTCGAGAGATCATTTTGATAATTTTCTCAATTTGATTGATGATTTTTATCAAAATCATCATTTTCTCTAATTCCATTTAGATGTTTTTAAAATACACGCACGCATGATGCACGTTACCATTGATGATTATATATTAAAATCTTCACTGTCGGCTACCATGAAGACTCATGTGCGTGAAGAGTTTTTAAGTTGCACTTGTTTTGAAACTTTTCATTAAATTAAACTCATCAAATTTAAAAAAAATTTCATTAGAGCCTCATGTGTCCGAAGAGTGCTTGGCGACAGTTAAACCGTCTCCCACAGAGGCCACATATATGATTCTGTTGTGGTTGGCTAGGGGAGGAGAATTCAAAGAAGAAGAGCCATCAGAGATGTTCCTAGACATCTTGATTTGTTTCATATTAAGAAAGCTAGTGTTGTACCAAATACCAGTATTGATGAGCAAGGAATGGCGGTGGGAATTAATATATAGAGGATGGAAAGATTATTTAATTTGTACTTTGCTAGTGTTCTATATGTTTAAGCCTACAACGTTGATTTTGTGACTGATTCAAGACGAGAATGATAAAGATATTCTAGGTAGCATAAGTTCCATTTTTTTCACAACATACATGCATTATGTTTTCGTGATCGGTGGTTTCTTTATAAAAGGAGTTAAACTGCCAATAATTAGCTAAAGCATGATAATACAGTTAACATGTTTTTAAAATTCATGCACGCACGATGCACGATGTCATTTATCATTATGCATTAAAATCTCCACCAGGGTACCATGGAGCCTCAGCTTATTCGCCCAAAGACTTCTTAGTATCTGTTAAATTGCCTCCCACACACACCACAGATATGATTTTGCTGTGGTTGGCAGGGGGAAGAGATCGAATTCAAGGAAGAAGATCCATCGGCAATATTGTTCCTCCACATCTTGAATTGCTTCAAATTAAGAAATCAAAGGTGGAATTAATTACCAGATACAACAATGCATTGGTCATATTCATAGACATATTGAACATCTTGAAATCTCAGATTTTATTAAGGGAGGATGCTATGTTATTTAGGGTATCGTTCTGATAACTTCTTAAATTCGGTGTATCCTCTGTGAAAAGTTATATTATCTGATTGTATGAAAGTAACAAAAATAAAGTATATATAGTAATTAAAAACAAAACGAGATAGAGTGAGAAACATTTATCCTTTATTAATCACCTTCATTCTAATATATAGACGATGTAAAAAATTCTTGTAGAACTAAGAGTCTATAAAGTATGAAGATATATTGCCATACTAAAATTCTTTTAGTAATGCTAACATATATTTATTTACAATACTTTGCAAGTTTTGTACATTTTAATTCTTAACAATAAGTTGCAATACAAAACAATAATCAAACATGATATTTATTACAATCTCTTACACAGAACACAATCAACATATAAACATGTTACCTATTATAATTTATAATCCCATACATATAATACAATAAAAAACTTGATACCTAGCTATTACAATCTCATACATATAGCACAATAAATTTGATACCCATTACAAGCCCATACATATAACACAATATACAAACATGATATAGATTACAATTATGTACATATAACATATACATATAACACAATCACACACATGCATACATGCCTGAAACCACAAATGTAAGCAACTTTAAGCGGGTGGAGGAGGAAAATTCAGATCAGGCACAGGGTAATGCCGAGGCTCAATGAGATCCGGCAGTTCGACAGGTACTTCGGGCTAAGCCAGCTGAGCATACTCTGCGAGAGGGGGAGGGGCAGCTATAGGAGGAGGTGGGGCAGCCGCAACTTGACCGCTGACTACTGGAATTCCAGGTCTTGGCAGCACATTGGCCAAATGCTCTCTATTGAAAAAATAAGGGTAGGTAATTCTCCACTACCCACGACTACCATGGAGCCTCATGTGCCCAAAAACTGCTTGGCAGCGGTTAAACCACCTCCCACACACGTTGCAAATATGATTTTGTCGTGGCTCGGCAGGTGGAAGAGAATTGAAGGAAGAAGAGCCATTAGCATTGTTTCTAGACATCTTGAATAGCTTCAAATTAAGAAAACAAATGTTGAATTAATTACTAGTGATGATCAGCGAATGGTGGTGAAGAATTAATGTATAGAGGAGGGAAATATTTATACGTTCCTAATGTACAATATAATATTCTTATGCCTTCTACGTTGTTTTCATGAACGAGACTAGGATGACAAAGATGAACTGAGTAGCTTTAGTTCCATGTTATTCTTCTCTCTTTTTTTTTTGTTTCACAACATATATGCATTGTTTTTCAGTGGTCAGTGGTTTCTTTACAAAAGTAGTTTGCCAGCCATTAACTAAATCATCTAAAACCAACCTCAACAAAAAAAGTGCAATTGTGGTGTTAATATCAACAAATTGTGGTACACATATCAATGATGTCCACTCTCAATTTGAATCGTGTCAAATTGGATTTTAATTTTCATCAAAAGAAACCGATATATTGTATGTTTAAAATGGATAATGAGTGAATGAGAAATTGATTATCAAATATAGTAGTCGGGGGCCATTTTAATAATTTTCTCAATTTGATTGATGATTGATATCAAAACGATTATTTTCTCAAAGTCAATTTAGATGTTTGTAAAATACATGCACGCATGATGCACGTTGCCATCGATCATTATGTATTAAAATCTGGCTACCATGGAGCCTTATGTGCCTGAATAGTGTTTGGCAGTTTATTCCCACACATCATAAAGAAAGTAAATAAAGGGAAGAAAAGAACTTTACTAATAATCAAGAACAAATTCAACTCCAATATGAGATTCCAAGCTTTAAATTAAATAATCTAATGTAAAAACTAATATAAACTAAGCTAGGGAAATCTAAAGAGAAGTGGAAAAATAACCTAAAACTAACTAGGGTTGGAACTTCGTAAAGTTGCAGGAATTTGCAAAATAAATAGCAGACAGATGGGTCTCACGACCCACCTCACGGCCGTGAGGCACCTTCCAATTTTGATTCATGTTTCCTTTCTTTCCTTAGGTAATTTCCATTGCTTCCAAAATTGATCCAAAACATTTCAAAATCATTCATTTGCTACTCGTTTTAGGCAGTTGCACATGTAGACGCAAAATATACAAAAGAGTATCAATTTCCTATAAGAATTAGGGAATTACTATAAAAAAAAACAACTAAAATATGGAGTGAATAATAGTTCAGAATCAAAGACATCATAATTAGAAAAGAACGATAAATAGATCAGATCATTAGGTTTCTTCAAGGATTGAGTGATTAATATAATTCTCTTAAGTCAAATGTGATAGTCGTCCTTGATCCTCTTCCTAACATGCATAAAGTTTTTGTCATGGCTGAGAAGTTTGAGAGACAGCTAAACATTGCACACATGAGTAGTCTAAAAATTGGACACACTAATGCATTACAGGCTAATCAGAGTGCAACTGAGGAGGTTGTGGCTGCTGTTAATCATTTCAACAGCAGGAGGTATATGAACAATAATAATGCTGGAAAGAAGTCTGCTAGGTGCACCTTCTATGGGATGAGTGGCCATACTATGGAGAAGTGCTATAAGAAGCACGGTTTCCCACCTGGCTGGCTAGGTACCAGGTTTTAAATCAAAGGGAAAACAACAAGCTATTGTAGCCTTCACAAGCAATGATGCTCAATTCTCACCTGATCAGATTCAAAAACTCATCTCACTTCTGCAAAATCAAGCTGGACAGAAACTAGACATCCGTTGCTACTGCCATCTCTCTTGTACCAGCATTTAATGACGATCTCAAAATTGAAGGCAAGTGCACACTTAATACTATTGTCAATTGAAGGATGTAATTTAGGGTGAGGTGGATAAGTGATACGGAAGGTGGTAAAATGAGGAAAATTCCCTGAGTGTCGTGTCTCTCAAGGATGGCGAAGGGGAATCGAATTAGTGTGTTGGCATTTAAGAGGTTGAAAGATAAGAGTTACGGGAATGGCTAGGGGTTGGATTCATTTGTAAGAGAGGGGAAGGTTGATAGTGGTTGTGATAAAAATAAATGGAAAGACGGAGATCGGGGCCTTAGGCTTCTCTATGTGGTCTATCTTTGTATGGTTTCGTGAGCTAGAGATGTGGAATAGACTAGGGAGTTCATGGCACATCACCAAGTGGCGTCACACTTTGGACTCCCACATCCTCATTCAGTTGGGGAATTTCATCGAACACTTTGTCTACCACTCCTCTCGGATCTTGTCCTTTCGGACTAAGAGCGGATATGTGGGTGAGTGAGACTCGTGAGTGACCGCTATCGCGCACACACTCACTTCCTTTGAGTTTGCTACCTAAGGTGCACACTTAAGGACAAAGCAGTATGAACATCATCCACACAAGATCATCATCCAACAATCAAAAAGCTCACATTTAATCTAGCAATTTATATCAAACATCCACATAGATTAACCTTGGGGCCATCAATCCCCTTTCTACTCTACTCTAACATACTAAAGAAACAAGAAAAGATATGAAATCTCAAAGAAGCAAATATTAGATTAAGAAATGAGTTAATACCCAAAATTGTCCTCGACTATAATTGTTTTTCTCAATTTTGTCCTAAACGACTTTGGTCTCATAAAGTTGTCCCAGACTTTAGTGTTATCACCCAAATTTGTCCTCCGTTTGTGAAATTGTTAAACTGGTGTTAAATTCAAGGGCAAAATAGTCATTTCATCTTTAAACTCCTTTTGACCGGCGTCTTGGTCTCTTTCCTCCCATTACAAGCCCAGTAGCTGACTTCTCCTCCAAAAATGTCTCTAGCCACGGTAGAGAGGTCCCTTTTCAAAGACAAAGACGGCGGCACCACTGGCTCAACCACCATTGTCAAGTTCTCTCGTCCACCGCCCTCCTCTTAATCCTAAAAAAACTACTCTTTTCTCCCTTCACTACAAACCCTTTAACCCCCTCATTTCTCAGCTTCGTCGATTTCATTTCCTTCCACGTCTCGCTCCTCCTCTTCTCCACTTCCGTCTTCGTTCTCTCCACTCCTCACCCCCGTCGCGCCGCTTCTCCAGTTGAGCTCCTGCTTGCCTCAGCTCGGATTATTTTTCTTCCGAATTCTAGCTCTCAGCCGCTACTTTCCCCCGACTTCCGCCGTCGCGCCAGGGTTTCTCTCTACTTTGTGCTGTTCGTGGAAATTTGTAGCCTTTTCGCAATAGTTTCGATTATCTCGGTTTGTTGGAGTTCTTATGCTTTTAGTCAATTGCGGCCCAGGAGGATGGTTATCGGGAAGCAAGCTAGGGTTTAGGGGTTTGGGGATTGGATTCTTCTACGTTTTTAAGAAGAGATGGATATTGCACTTCCCAATTATTCAGGTGAATTGAATTTTTATCTAAGAATGAATTGTTATCACTGATTGGTAATTGAGTTGCAATATACGGAGTACAACCTTTGACTCTAAATCATCTATTGAAAATTGGACTTTTGGAGCTTGTGCTTTGTATGAAGGATAACTTGTATGATTTGATTATGATTCTTGCATCAGTAGGAATATGTTTATTCCTGATACATATTATGCACTTCTATGATTCATCTCTTGTGCTATCACCTGATCCATTTAGGTCTGATAGGGAAGTAATTTGAAAATGTTGGAAGTTTGGACAATTAGGATCTTAAAGATGAAATGACTATTTTGCCCCTGAACTTAACACCACTTTGACAGCTTCACTAACGGAGGACAAATTTGGGTGATAACACTAAAGTTTGGGACCACTTTATGAGACCAAAGTCGTTTAGGACAAAATTGAGAAAATCCACTATAGTTGAGGACAATTTTGGGTATTAACTCATTAAGAAATGGATAGAATCGTTACCACCCTCAAGAGGGGAGTCTTTTACAATTTGTCTTTGAAGTTCCAATCTTCCTCCTTGCTCTTGAAGCTAATCTAATCTAAGAGAAGAGGAATTTCCCCAAGAGGGGAGAAAATCCCTAAGGAAACCTAATCTAAGCTATTGTATATTAAAATCTGATTGCCTAAGGCTTGGGATAATGATCCTTATATAGTGGGAACAAAATAGGGGCAAGATAGATAATTTCCGCGCAGCAGAATTTTTGGGTGACACAGGGCTCTCGACGCGTCGAGCCTTGATGCTTCGACGACTATCGTCACGCGTGGTGGTGGAGGGCGTGGGGAGCTACTAAAATGTTTCCACGCCCCTCCACACGCGTGTGAGGCTGCGTGGGAGGCTCCTGCTTCATGACTTCTTCATTTTCTGCTCAGTTTTGGCCTTAAGTCCTCCTTTTGGCTGTAGAATACCTTAAAAACATCTTCCATGATCTCGTTATAAGTTATTGGTCACATCTGAGTAAAATGGGTAATAAACTATACAATTATAGCCCTTAAATGACCCTTAAAATAAGCTATTCTTGGTTCTTATCAAAGTTTCCACACTTTCCTAAACTCTAATCATATAAGCACCAAGGATAATTCGTTCTCTCATTGTCAATTGATCAAGCGATGTGTAGGTGTTCGGAGTTGAGTGGGTGAAATTCCCTACACTATCTACCAAGACCACTAAACTCATGCCGACCAAATGTAAGAAATATGCTAAGGAAGTTAAGGTCTCAAGAGATGGATATAAGATAAAAAGTTTTGTTCACACCTTCAAGCATGCAAAAGACAATAGGGTTTCAACTTGTATTTTCTAGGGGCCTCCAGCCGATCCGACTAGTGGGAACGATGCTCACCCCTAGCCAATTTCCAACCTAACGCCAAACCCCTTTACGTTATATAAGTGAGGGCAGGGACATGGACCGCTCATCGCTATGGCTTGGGCGATCACTCTATTTTCTCACTTCCTAGGATAACGTCATCAGGCGACCCGACTTCACATGGAGCTCCATGCTTTTTCGAAGACAGTGCAATGGGTGCCTGAATCCTATCGAAGTGGCTCACTTCCTCTCTATTTTTCTCATCTTTCAGGATCTCTTCGGGGTAACCGACTTCACATGGATCTCCATGCTTTTTCGAAGACGATGCAATGGTTACCCCGTATCCAGACTAGATGGCTCACCTCTGCTTTTATCTCTAGGAGTGGCCTTTGCCTTTTTTCTTTTCACCATATATCAACCCCTCATGCCTTTTTCTACGGATTAAAGATTGTTTTCACTCTAAGCTCACTTAGGCTCACCTTTTGCCCCATGTCCTTCTAAGATTAGTTCAGTTTTCGGGCTTCGGAATTCTTATCTTTCTAAAACTCAATGGGTAAACACTCCCACTTCGAGAGATCCTTGACTGAGGTCCAAACAAAATACAAGGTGAAGAACATGCAAGCATACACAAAAATTTTCAATTTTGGGGTCAATTGTGCAAATTGGTGCAAAGTGTAACTTCCAAAGCATATTTAAAACATTCATATTTGGCATAAGGTTAGGAGCCCTCCTAGATAGTATTGGCAATAATACGCCCTCTAGTTCCTATACCTTATCACTCAATTAATCAACTATTTTGAGAAGTATAAATCCTTTCCACACTTAAAAGTGAACATCATCCTCGATGTTTCCATGAGGAACAAAGGAAAAAGGATTAGGGTCTTAAAAGATTGTGCATTAAAGCATCTTTCCACACTTAAAAAGTGTGCTCTGGGCTTCAAATAAGTTTTCTAAAAAAAAATATTATGCCCATTATAAAAAAATCATGCAACTCATCATTTGTGAACCAAGGAAAATATTGCTCATAAAAATTGGAATAAGAGTTAGAATGATATACCATGCAGTGCGTTTCTACAACCTTGTCTTCAGCTTCCTGCCCATCTATTCTAAGATTGTTGGCTCATCATCCTCTTGCCTTTGGTATTAGGCAAATGAAAAGTAAATCTATGCCTCCGAAATGGTTATCCTGCATTTGTTAGCTCAAACGGGTGCATAGAAATAAACTTAAAACAGCTTAAACAAAATAATAGCCGTAAAATAAAATTTGCTTAAAGATTGGGATTATTGGCACAGCAAGACCTTGGAGACTTAGGAAAATTGGATAAAAAGAAAATAATGCACGAAAACTGTCTAGGACCTGTCCACGCGGTCTTACACGCGTGTTGGCCCTCGTGGATCAGCACTGGAAACTTTCCACGCCTGTCACCACGCGTGTGAGTAGGCGTGGTCAGCAGTGCTGATCACTTTCTTCGTCTCCCGGCTTTTGCCTTCCGTTTTTTATTTGTTTTAGCTCATTCGTCATGGCTTGGCACCAAAATCACCTGTGTTGTTAGCTCAAGCAAGGCTATTCTAAAAAGAAAATTACTAATAAACGAAGGAAAAGAAAATGTAAACAACAAATAAAATTCTAAGCCAACGATAACATTAGGATTGCCTCCCAAGTGCGCCATGGTTTAACGTCTCCTGGCCAGACGTTGTGGCCTCTATTGAAAAGATGAGGGTAGAGGATTCTCCACCCATAACTACTTCCCACACACGGTTAAACGGCTTGGCTAAATGTGTAACACCCCAATTTTCACATCTAGGATTTATTACAAAATCCCTAATAATATAATACATTGCAGAAGCATCTAACCAGCAGAAAACTGGGTGTTACTGCCACGCTTAGGTATCTCTCCTATACCCAAACGCTAAGGCTAAACTTACAACATCAAATAACCACATCAACATCCAACTTAATACATATGGGAATAATTTTTCTAGTGTGTCTGTTCTAGGATAGGGTAGACCTCAACCTCAACTTCCATCCTATTCAGAGCTCACGCTAGACAATATCTGTTAAAAGAAAAACACATTGAAGTGTAGTTAGCACGACAGCTAAGTAAGAGAATCCATGGTCACTCAAGATTCAACGAAGGTTTTCAAAACACGTATAAAAGAGTTTTGGTAACTTTTACCGATTTGATGAGATTTCACCTGAAAATAAGTTAACAATAAAGACTTGCACAAAAAGTGTTTAGTGAATCAATATCAACCTGTCCCTTAAGACAAAACCATTTCTTTCTCGAGGTCATTACAGAGTAACCCTCTTCTCACCTTTAAAACTTCCTTAGTTTCATATTAGCAAGCGTGAAGCCTTTGGAGTATTCTCATAACTCCCTCTTTGACCACTTGGATCATCGAACTCGGGGTCAGTGGTCATCACCCGGTCTAACGCTGATCCCCTGGACGTAAGGTTCGTTAAAATGATTCCTAACTGGCCTAGCCAGGTCCGTTAAAACGGCACCTCCCCGGACTTCTAGAGTAACTATACTTTAAGTGTGCACACCCCCATAAGAATACATCATCCTATGAGTTATACAGTGCTCGGCGAATAGACTTCGCACTGCAGTATGAACTAATCATACAATATAACATAACGACGAATAGACTTCGCCTTGCAATATGAACTAATCATACAATATATCACAACGACCACTGGGCAATGGCACGTAAAGCCGCCCGTGGGTCAATCAAGGTCCTCCTCAACTTTACTTTAGAAACTAAGGTTTTGAAAACATGATCCTTCCTTCAGTTTTCCTTCAAAAATAAGGTTTTGACAACCTATTTACCAAAATAGCATACGTTCTTCAACGTAAGTTTTTATAAACATTTTTGGATACATTTCATATTCATGTCTCATACTTGAAGTCAATCTACCTCCTTTACCAAGTCCAAAAGTTTCCTTTTCCTCTTCAAGCACTTTGATAGTATCCTTATTACCATTCAATCTATTCATCCAGTCATTAAAGCTTAATTACTATCATTAGTCCTTAATCACTATAATTTCCACCATCATCAACACCAAGTCATAAAACCTTAATAACTATCATCAGTCCTTAATCACTACAGTTAAAGCTTAATTACCTCCTGAACTCCACTGTTAATCTATCATAAATCCAAATCAAATAGAGAGAATCCAGCTCTCACAATAATAATATAAATTTCTAAGAGGTAAAGTCATTGCCTAACCATAATCCAAAATCGTTCAACAACTATTTCCTTAAAATTCACCAATAGAGAGATTTCCAACTCTCATCATCATAATCATAATAATCCCTTAGGATCATTATAACCTCGTCATCTAAACATCGATAACAATAGTCAAAGCTTACACCATTAGATCATCATAATCATAGCTTATGTCTATAACATTCATTATCATAATTACCATTTAATCTGTCATAGCTTATGTCTATAATCCTTATATTCATAATCACCAATTAATGATAGCTTATATCTATAACCTTCATATCCATAATCACCAATTAATCATAGCTTATATCTATAACCTTCATATCCATAATCACCAATTAATCATAGCTTATATCTATAACCTTCATGTCCATAATTATTATGAGTACACATATGTAAGTATATCCATATTTTTCAACACAAAGCTCATAAATCCCTATCTCAACTATCAATCATCAAATCTTGAGTGACAAAACCAACTAAAGGGATTTCTTACCTTCCAATTAGCTTTTAAATCCGTAGGAATTGTTGTGATCCTTTCCTTCAAATTTCCAATGAAGATCCTAAGTAATTTCCACCATAATAACAATATTTTCAAGAAT
>CM008334.1:43928487-43941298 GCA_002525835.2 Ipomoea batatas | reverse complement strand
TTTTAATTCTTTTTTTTTTTTTAATATAGAAATGTGATTCTTTGGTCACTTAGTTATGCACAAATGGTTAAATTAGCCCTCAGTCATAAGCATAAGCCAATGTCATCCCTAATTATTCCTAGCAGTGGTGGTTTTCCTCCCTTGACAAACAAGTCTGTTAGTTTTGAATGGAAACATTTAAAACCTTAAAATATTAGGCATACATATGAACCCCAACGACTCAATCAAGAATGTCAGTTTCTGCATTTGTTCACAGGAAGGCATTAGACACACCTAATAGAAAAGATCAGTACTCTTTCTTTCATCCACCTTATGGATTAGCTTTATGCTTGTACAATGTTCCATTTGGCTGTACATTTACTTTCAAAAAGAAAAACAAAATTAGGGATTCATCATCTTCTAGTGTGCCAGATAATATAGGTAATATGATCTGATCAGGTGTCATGACTGCTGTCTTCTAGCTTGCCAAGATACAGAACCTAGAGGTTTACCTAGTGTATGTAAAAGGAGCGCCTTTGCATGTACCCATGGGGATTAGCACCTTTGCATGTAAAAGAAAATGCCAGTCAATTTCAATAATGTTAAATAAAGCAATAGTTAGAATTAGTAAACTTGAAGTAAAAATTCATAAGAATGCTATTAATTCTGGCTGAATTTTTTTTTAATATTTGTATGCTACTGTATGATGTTTCCCTAAGGAATTAGTACAAAATATGAAACATGTGGGGAGCCTCCCTGCACAAGATAGCAATGCAGCATCACTTTTTTTTTTTTTTAGTTTATTTATTCAATTTTAGATCATTTCTGTCTGTGTACACATATTTTTCATATTAAGGATGGCTATCATTGTTTACATTTGTTTTAGCTTTGTAGTGTGTGCTTACATTTTTCATTTTAAAAAGGTGATAGTAATTCAGCAACTATGCTTTGAATTTACAGTGCGTGCAATGGCATGCAAACTGCAACTACATTGCAACTGGATCAAGTGACAAAACTGTTCGCTTGTGGGATGTCCAGAGTGGCGAGTGTGTCAGAATTTTCATTGGCCATAGGAGTATGATATTGTCGTTGGCGATGTCACCTGATGGTCGTTATATGGCATCAGGTGATGAAGATGGAAAAATCATGGTGTGGGATCTTGCAAGTGGTCGTTGTATTACCCCTTTGGTTGGTCACGCCTCTTGTGTATGGACACTTGCTTTCAGGTTGAAACCAAATTCTTTGTCCAGTTAGATTGGTTCAATAAAGTTCTTGAAGGGAAAAATAATCTATATTGTTAATCTTCCTTTAACAATTTTCAGCTGTGAAGGTTCTCTTCTTGCATCTGGTTCTGCTGATTGCACTGTGAAATTATGGGATGTAACCACGAGTACTAAGATGCCAAAATCTGAAGAGAAGTTAGTTTGCACACTCTGCTTATGCTATTATCTAGTTCATTATTTCACTCTTATGCTCCCTTCTAAAACTGTAATGATATCTTTCTCAGTAAATCTGGAAGTACCAATAGGCTTCGATCATTGAAGACTCTCCCTACTAAATCCACTCCATTATATGCTTTGCGGGTAAGAATGCTTGATTTTCTGTGTGACTTTCACAATAATCATCTTCATTCTTTTAATTTCATCATTCTTATTATTATTGCTGTTGTTGGAGCAGTTTTCTCGAAGAAATCTTCTCTTTGCTGCTGGTGCTTTCTCAAAAAGTGCATAATATTACAACATATTCACATTGGAAAATTTAGAGTGATTATGGCTTCTAGATTTCGGTATGCCATCAATTCCAAGGTGCCTTCAACTTTTTCTTAATCTCATTTCTGTTATTTGGGTACTGCTCATGTTTGAACTCATAGCCTAAACCTATTGCTAATTTATCAAATGTGGAGTAATATATATATATATAGGGGAGGGTTCAAGTGAGAACATGTTCCCATGTAAAAAATGAGAACTGATCTGATCTTTCCATTTGGGTAGATCAACGTTGAGGGTTGTTGGAAAATAAGAGGAAAAAGGGTGGGTTCATTTTATAAATATTGCAAACTTGAAAGTTTGTAATAATTATACAATTGATCCCGTGCTCTTCTTTTTTTTTTTTACTAAACCCCTCAACTATTGATCTACGATGAAGATGAGAAGAAGAATTGGCAAAACCTATTCTTAATTTGGCTTCAGCTTCTCATATATTATCCAAATACTCCTTATAATATATAGAACAGAAAGTGTTGCATGACAACCTTTAATCAATCTAGTTGGGCTGTTACTTGTGTCGATATTATAATTGATGATAATGGGAGATGAGTTGATCTGAAAATGGTTTGGGACCCCTAATGTGGATGGTGTATCATGGTACTCTGCTTTTTAAAGGTCACAAACTGCCGTCTAAAAAAAATTCGTTTTATTTCAATATTTACCTGATAATTCTGTAGGTGATGTTTCTGCTGTCTCTTGAATAGAAGAGCTAGAAGACTACTTTTTGCGATTAGTCTGCATTCATTTTCAAATTGCAGCTACTTTTTGAGTGAGTGTGTTGAATTGTAGTTGAATTTTAGGAGGATCTCAAACACCATTTTTATTGTGATTCTGCAATACAAAATCTTGAGAGCTAAGATCATATGGTTAAGCTCTGTGTCACCGAAACCTTTATTTGGAATCTCGAACAGAACAATTTTAGTTACCTAATTAGATTGGCCGCTATATTGGCAGTTGACTCGACACCTATAGCTTTGGCCTTTGAGAATGAAGTAGATAGAGTGAACTTTTCTATAGCAGCTTCCGCAGCTAGCTTTCAGTTGTTGAGTTTACAATGTTAGATGATGTAGTTGCCATAATAAAGTGATGTTTGGTGCAGGGAGAAAGACCATAAACCGGGGAGAACTTCTCGGGGAAAAGGTGCTATTGCCAGGAGGAGCATTGGGAGAGTGAGTAGTTGGAAATGCTTTAGGTTTTTTTATGCTTCCATTTACTTTAGCCACTTATTGGCCTTTATTTTTAGGATTTATACTGCTTGAGATCTAATTATGTTATATATGTTGAAACACAAAGGCCTATTTATGTCTACGAATATGTACCCTGATGAGAGGGCACAATGTATCTATATATATTTGTATGTTGTCTCTTCATTGAAAACATTAAAAAAAAAAAATATTCTCTATATTTATTATTTGTCGTCGCATATATGGATGTGAATTGTACCCGTAATTGATGAGAAGCTCGACTCCTTGCCCCCGATAGGAGAATGGGGATAGGGGAATTTTTAATTCCCCGCTGACCACGGGGGCCGGGGTTTGCCCGTCCCCGAATATGTATGTATGTATATATATATATAATTCAGTTCTCGTGCGGTTGTGCGGTTAAATTTAAGTCATTGATCTTACTTAAATCAACGTTTAGGATTAATAAAAAAAAAGTGGTGGCAATTTGGTAAATTTTGTATCTAGGTCAAATTTAGGGTGAGTGATTTTTGTTCTCAAGGTGCGTGGTTTTTGTGCTTAAGATGCGTGATCTTTGTGCGTAAGGTGTGTGAATTTTGTGCTTAAGGTGCGTGGATTGTGTGCTTGATGTGAGTAGTTGAAACTTAAGGTGCCACAATTTGAAGCTTAGGATGCGTGATTTGTATGCTTAAGATGCGTGATTTGTATGTTTAAGGTGCGTGAGTTGTTAAACTTAAGGTTTTTAAGGTGCATTTAAAAATAAGTTTTTAATGTGCATGATTTTTGTTTTTAAAAGTGTGTGATTTTAATGTTTAAGGTGTGTGGTTTGTGTACTTGACAAGGCGTTTGGTTGGAAGGAGGGAATTAGGGGGAAAAGGAATTGTAATTTGATGAAATTGCAATTCAATAAATAAAGTAGAAATTGAAATTACAGTGTTTGGTATGCAGGACTAGGAATAGGAGTACAGGGAATTGAAAAGTAAGAAATGAAAAATGACTAAAATGTCCTTATGTTGTAGTAGTTGTTGTAGTAGTAGTAGTGGTGGTGGCGGTTGGTACCACTCGAAACATTTTGGGCCTTCTCTTTTAAAGCCCAAACCAAATTGAAAATCTTCGGATTTTCTTCGGGTTCGGGTGCTTCGGGTAGGGTTCGAATCGGTCGGGTGCAACAAACTTGAAATTTAAGATTGTTCGAAAGTTTTTAAATTCTAAATATTATTAAGCAAAGAAAATTCTGGAAACAATCCCAAAATTATAAAATCATCCAATAAATAAAATGAGCAGAACAATAATTACAATATTCTACCTATGACAATCTTATAAAAAAAAAACTAAAAGGGAGAAAATCCTGATGATAAAATTATATGTTTATCTAGTTAATTGCAATCACCCAAAAAAATGACAAATACTAAACAAAGCATAATGAAATAAGATTGAAGGAAAAAAGCTCATTGTTCCGATCCTTCACCAGTGGTCTGCTACTCATGTATCTGCTAATTAGAACATTCCTACAACATTTGAAATTTTGATTTTCTACTAGATTTATTTGTAACCATCAAATATTGTTTTCGCATGAATACATACTTAACTTTTTTTATATAATTAAATTTAAAAAATTCTTTAGAAAAGAAACTTATCTTTGTACACTCTAATTACGTAAAGATTAGACCAAATAATGTAATTATTTAAATAAGTGTAATTGTCTGAAATTTCTTGTGTTTGAAATTTGGATTTTCTGCTAGATTTATTTGTAAGCATATTTTATTTTTATGCATGCATACATATTTGACTAAATAACGTAATTATTAAAATAGTTTATTTATTGATAGGATTATAAATTAAATAGTTTTTAAATTATTACTCCGTATTTTTTTTCTTTCTTTAAAATCTGTCCTCAATTTTTTTGAACTACATATTAATTTTGGAAAACAACACATAATATCATAAGTAAAAATGAATATCTTTACAATCTACAAAAAATGCAAAACTATTTTTAAAAAAATATAGTTAATTTTTTCATCTGTTTTATGCAATGTTATTCCCGAGAATAAAAGATCAAGACAAACAATGGAATAGGTCTATTCCTGGGATTGCCTATTTCATGAACCAAACATGTTGTTAATAATAAGAGCAAATTGTCATTTTGGTCCACTGACTATAGGGGTATTTTTAATTGCAATCCACGACTTTCAAAACTGTTAATTGCATACCATGACTATTCAATTTTTATCAATTTGGCCACTCCGGCCAAATTCGCCAAAAAATCCTAAACCCTAAAATAATGAGGGGTATTTTAGTAATTTCACATGCATGCTCTTCATCTTCGGCATTCTTGCACTTTTCCGGCGGCAGCTCTGGTTCTCTCCGAGCAGCTTCGACCGGCAGCAGCTCTGGTTCCTCTCCGGCAGAACAATGGCGACCTTGACGCTCCTCCAACGACGAACAATAGTGGCTTCCTCTCTGGCACTCAACATCCTTCCTCATTTCTGTTTTTCCCGGCAGCAACTGTGAGCAGCGATGGAGCGAAGAATCAGCAGTGTTGTCCGTCGATTCTTCCCTTCCCCGTTCGGCGTGAGCAGCGAGCTTCCGGCGGCGGCGCAATGCAGCAAAACCATGGCAGTGGCGGCTGGATTCCTTCTTCGGCCTTCTTCTCCTTATAGCAACGATGGGAAAATGGTGCGCGGGACGGTGAGCACGTGGGCGACAAACGCCGCGCATCCGGGCGGAATCCGGTAGAGGAGCTCCACCGTGGCCAGCCCTCGTTTGGCGTCACACTTTTCCAGGAGGCAAGAAGCAGCAGATGGTCCTCCGGAGAAGAAGAGATTCGCCGGAGAAGAAGAAAACAGACATGAAATGACTAAAATACCCTCATTATTTTAGGGTTTAGAATTTTCCGGTAATTTGGCCGGAGTGACCAAAATTGATAAAAATTAAATAGTCATGGTATGCAATTAACAGTTTTGAAAGTCGTGGACTACAATTAAAAATACCCCTATAGTCAGTGGACCAAAATGGCAATTTGCTCTAACAATAATAATAATAATAATAATAATAATAATAATAATAATTCTTTCAATAATAATAATAATAATAATAATAATTCTTTAAATAATAATAATAATAATTCTTTCAATTTTTTTTTTAAAGACAAAGGGTATGGGAAGATAGACAAAATTGTCTTTATACCAACAAAATTGCCCTTCGTCTCCACCGAATTACAATTCTTTTCTCCCCTAATTCCCTCCTCTCTACCAAATGCCCTGTAAGATTTTTAAAATGAGCATGGTCTTTTTTATAAATATTACAAAATTTTGTTTATTTTGAACCGTTAGATTGACTAGATCAGTGGTTTGGATTTGTCCGTAAGTTCTCACCTACTTAGAGAGTGTAGGGAGAGAGAGAGAGAGTCATCATTAGGTGCAACCTGATCATTAGGTGTGGTCGTGCGACCTATTTTCAGCCATTATATCAGATCAAGTCATCAAATCAACGCGCAATATATATATGTTACAAAACACACCATTCTACGTACTAAAACGCACTAGAGGACCGATAAAACACACCATTTCACACTATAGCCAAATGCACCTATTCACTTAAAATTCATCAATATACGTGATAAAACACATCATTCTACGTATTAAAATGTACCACAATGTGCCTCATGTCAGATTATAAGTATACACTATTTACACATATTAGAAAACATGTGCTAAAATATGCACCATTCTACATATTAAAATGCACTACAACGTGTGTTAAAATGCACAATTTCACTCGTTGAAAATCCGCATCCCAGATTATAAACATGCACTATTACACTTATTAGAAAACACGTGTTTTTTTGGGAATATTAGAAAACATGTGTTAAAATACACATCATTCAACGTATTAGAAAGCACCAGAGGACGGATTAAAACACACCATTCCACAACACACTTATTAGAAACGCATGTGTTAAAATACACACCATTCTACGTATTAAAATGCACCAGAGGACGTATTATAACACATCATTCCACAACATAGTTACACATCATTCTACATATAAAAATGCACCAGCGGATAGATTAAAACACACAATTCCACAACACAGTTAATGCACCAACATACGTAATATAGACACTAAAATTACCATAATACCCCCACTTAAACATACGTGAATTCCAGTTGGATTAATGAAATCAGACGATGCAAATTAGGTCGCACGACCGTCTGGGAGCTCCCCACCGCATTTGAATGAAAATATATATATATATATATATATATATATATATACGAGTATTATATATTTATTTATAAAATCATGCGTAGTAAAATGTATTATTATAATACAAACGTTATTGGCGAGTGCTTGGGAATAGATAATATCAAGGGATGAGGGCGCCACCTAGGAGTGACTATTCCCCTGCAAAGGGAATAAGTCATTCATAGAAATGTTATTCCCATGAATAAAAGATCAAGACAAACAATGAAATAGGTCTATTCATGGGATTGCCTATTCCATGCACCAAACATGTTGTTAATCTTTTAGTGATCTTTTTGTACATACGTATTGTTTTATATTTTGAATATTCTTGTTGCAAACTGAAAATTTTTGAAATATGATTTATTAATTTACAAATAATTTATTAAACTCTCAATTATTTGTTATGCTTTTTTAATGTTTGTATATAACAAGGATATATTAGAGATTACGAAAAAATTATGAGCAAATTTAAATGAGTCAAACATATTAATTAATTTTATTTTGATTATTTTTTCTTGTAAAGTTATTCCATCAAACATATTCCTTAGAAGTCATATGAATTTAATTGATGAAAAAGTATCAAACCACTTCCTAACTCAACTGGGAAAGGGTTAAGCATAAGCTGGAAACCTTTTGTTTTTTTTTTAATTGTCATAGTATTGACTCTTTGTGTTTCAATATGTTGAGAAAGTAGCTATGAACAGATACTACATTGTAACAGAGTTAGTAGTACTAAAAAAAAAAAAGGTCATAGTATTGTATGTTTTTAAAAAAAAAAAATAGTATTGTATGTTTAATAAATAAATAAATAAACTGCGGGGAGGAAGTGGATGAAAAACCCTAAACCAAAATACTGTAATGCTCTATTGCTAACATCTCTTACGTGTCTATGTCCAGGCAAAAACTTGACCGGTTTCAAGCTGTTGTGAACGACTCAAGATCCTGGAGAAGAAGTTTTGGAACTGTCTCTATTTGGAGCTTTGGAGGTATCAAATCTTTTACACATACCAAATTGTGTATATGCATACATTTTTTCCCGTTTTCCTGTTCTGCAGAATTAACATAAATTTTTGGCTTTTCTCGATTGTTGGAGATGACTTTAGGGTGTTTCAGTTCATAAAATTGATTTCATGTTTCGTCATTGAATATTTCGAGTCTTTAATTAGTGGCAGTTGAAATTAGGGGTGAGCAAAATTGCGTTAACCGCCCGTTAAACGATAACCGTTAATTAAATCGACCGAAAAAACCGGTTATCGGTCGGTTTCGATTTTTAATCTATTTTTTTTTTAATTTTTCAGTCATTTCACGGTTATTATGGTTAGTTATCGGTCACCGACCGATAACGATAACCGATATATAATATTATATATATATAAATATATATTAGCATATTACAATTAAGTAAGCCATTCAGCCCATATCTGATAGCCCAGAGCCCCAGACCCATTACTCAACTAGCCCACGCTAAATCTAACCAAAATTGGTGACGGATAACCTAAATCCTAATCGCAAATTCGCAATTCGCAATTCCCAAATCGCAAGTTCAGACTTCCCCCTTTCAAAAAAAAAAGAAAAAAGTTCAGACTTCCCCACTCCTCCGTCGACGGCTCGACGGGCTCGACGCTCTCCCCTCCACTCGTCTTCTCCGACCTCCATTGTTGCTCTACGAGTCTTCTCTAGCCAACGCCTACACCTTTCCGCCTAGTCGACGACGCTGAGTCAGTCCGTCCAACGGTCCACCTCCGGACCTCCCCCCTAGGTAAATTTTTTAATTATTGTTTTTAATTTTTTTAATTGGCAATATTTTATTAAGTGTATTTTTTATGAATAAATCATTTTATTTTTAATAGTAAATATGTTACTTTGGCCGAATGTATTTTTTGAAGCTTGGCACTTTGGCAGAATGCTCTTCAATTTTTCATGGATTGTTTTTGTAGTTTGTTTGTCACTTTGGTTTAAATTAATATGTGTTGATTGTTGGTGTTGGACATGGACTGAGCACTGAGGACTGTTTTTGTAATGTTTGTGAGTTGTGAATTTGCTCTTTGTACTTTGGGCAGTGACTAGCAGTGGACAGTAACATTTATTTTGGACTAAACATTTGACTTTGGAATGATTCCTTATTTCCTTTCTTTTCATGCTAATGTTTTTGTGTTATGATTAATGGGAGAGTAGTGGGTTTTCTTAGAGAAATTAAAATGTAGTGATTTGTTTCAGTGGTAGGAATTGGGAATTGCTGAATTCTTTTAGAACTCTGCTTTTAGAATTTAAATAAATTTTCGACTGCGGGTTGCGTTATGGAAAAGAAGAAAACTGGTATTTGATGACATTTTATACTGTTGTTACTGTTTTGTTTCCCTGCTTTTCTTATGTTTTGGCTGCTAAAAATCGTACTTTTAAATTGTGTGGTAGTTTGTAATAATTAAATCATTTTCTTTCTTTTATTTTGGGTGAAATTATACTTAGGTTTACAGTGAGCAGGCTTTTCTTTGTAAAAGCGTATGGTTTCTATAGGCCGGGGAGCTTTACTGTTGAGAAACAATAAAGCACATAATTTAACTGAGGAAGGTTTGACACTTCAGGACGACATTTCTTTTAATCAGTACAAAAAGAAGAGAAATATGGGTAGAAGGGATGGGAATAAGCATTCTGGATTTCGTGCTGATAATTCGGCTGAATATCTATCTGGTGGAAAAACTGCTGATGGCAATTTTAAAGCTCAAAAATCCTCAAAGCACCAGAAAGGCACTTCTTATACACCATTTGTCAGGTTGTGTCTTCATTTAATGGTTTTATTTTTAGTTTCAACGTCCAAAGATATAACTTTGATTGACTTGGCATTTTAGTACATTGACAATGTTAGCTCACTGTTGTACTGAAATCTTCCTTTAGGAATCAGATTGATCCAGAAACTGAAAAGTACTTTGCAGAGATTACAAATGTCATAGAAGGCAAGGAGATTGACTTAGAAGAGCGGTCGGTTATATGTGGCAATGCATTAGAAGAAACAAGAGGGAAAGAAGTAGAACTTGCAACTGATTATGTAATAAGCCATACATTGCAAATTCTTCTGGAGGGCTGTTCTCTAGATCACCTATGTGGTTTTCTTCATAGCTGTGCAAAGAATTTCTCCCGTATTGCAACAGACAGATCTGGGTCTCATGTTGCTGAAACAGCCTTGAAATCTTTGGCTGTGCACCTTCAGGACTGTGAGCAACTATCTCTTATCGAAGAGACTTTGAGGAAAATATGTGAGGTGCGAAATGGAGAACTTAAGTTACAGTTAATTTCTTTCTAGTTTCTAAAAGCTTTTCTCGTTGTTCTGTATGAAAACATCTTTGTTGTGATTATTTACTGTGATTTAAGATTGGTCAACCATTCTGGGATAACAGAAAAAGCACCAATTTGTGCAAGAATACTTATTTTTTGCCACCTTTTTACATCAGGAAATTATTGTCAATCCTGTTGATATAATGTGCAACTGTTATGGATCACATGTACTTCGGAGTCTTCTTTGTCTACTGAATGGGGTGCCCTTAGAACAATTCCATAGCACAAAGTCGGCAGTTGTACTAGCAGAACGGATGAATTTTAAGGCTCCTAGATCAGAAGGCAACAAGTTGCCATATTCTAACCAGAGTTTCCCAGATTTGCTCAAATACCTTGTGTCAGAGATGTTAAATACCACAAGAGAAGACATTTCTAATCTTTCGATGGATCAGTATTGCAGTTTGGTTCTGCAGGCATGTTTTAGATATACTATGAATTTTGGCTTGCTGTTTATTTGAGTCAAGATATTTTTAGCTTTAATTAATTAATTCCTTGTGCTATTGACACTGCTAATACCCATTGATGCATCCTACCTACTAAATGGCAGACAGCATTGAAATTATTGGTTGGAAATGAACCAGAGTTGTTGCATATAATCCAAATTCTTCTTGGCTGCAACATGGAAATGGATGGGAACTTCATAGGAAGACCTAGATTACAAGAAATTCTAAAGCAGGTGGAAGAACCTGCATACAGTCATTTATTTGAGGTATAAATTTTAGGGTCAAACTCTGGTTAATTTGTTTGTATCTTATTATTATCTCAAGTTTTCCTATTGCTTCTCTTTTTTGGTCCGAGAGATCTTGAGAACAAATTTCTGTCATTATGATTGAGACTAAATGAAACTTCACAGGAATAAATCAACCACTAACTACCCAAAATGTTATCTAGACATCTACTTTGCTCCTCTATGTATTACATTATCGTCCTACTCCTTTAACATGCTTAATACTACACCTGTACTTCCATAAGTTTATTAAGTTATAACACATTTACAGAGGATAGCTATTAAAATTTTCCCTCCATTAGTTTCCACTAGAATGGTAATCTCTTTGAATTTAATTTCAGCTCTATGCCCATTTTACAGGTTATCATCGAAGTTGCTCCTGAAACCATATACAAGGAGTTATTACAGAGTGTCTTTAAGAACTCATTGTTTCAGATGTCATCTCATCATTGTGGGAACTTTGTTGTGCAGGCTTTAGCTTCTCATGCTAAATGCTCAGAGCATGTAATTCCCATGGTTTATTGCTGTATTGAAAACATTAATGTCTTCTTCTTTGAGATACGTAGCAAAAAGAATGATAATTGTACACCACTCCATCTCTTTCTGCATATACACACTCATGTTTATATTTTGTTGCATAGACCTTCTGCAGGCATTACATTTAGGTTTCAGAAGCACAAAAGAATGTTTAATGATTTTAAAGTTTTTTTTTTTTTTTTTTTTTTTTTTTTTTTTTTTGCAATGCTCATACTTTCTCCTTGTAAATCTCCCTTCCCTTTGCTACTAGATTGACTTGATTTGGGGGGAGCTTGGAACTAAATTTAAGGACCTACTTGAAATGGGCCGCTCTGGAGTAGTTGCTTCTCTTGTTGCTGCAACTCAAAAGCTTCATCATCGTGAAGAAGAGGTTTGTAATTTGTGGTCAAACATGTTCCCTTTAAATTTTTCTCATTTTTCTTTAAAATTTTGTAACTTGTGGAATTTGGAGGGTGGAGATAATCAGCCCTAATAAAATTAAATGGTCTGACCAAATCTTTTTCTCTATTTTTGGATAATGTTACAGTGTTGTCAGGCACTTGCTTCCGCTGTTTCTGTAGAAAATGAACCTCTCAAGTGCATTATTCCACGCATACTGTTTCTTGACAACTATTTTAGATCTGAAGACAAATCTAACTGGAGTTGGCCAAATGGCACCAGGATCCATGTTGTTGGCTCTTTGATCCTGCAGTCAATTTTTAGATTCCCCAGTGTATGTGTCTCATTTTCTTTTCTTGGCTTTTATTTTCAATTTCAGTGTTTTTCTTGGTCCATTTAGGGGGGAGGCAGGTTTTATTACATTAGTGCTACTCTTAAAAGATTCCTCCTATTGACCTCTCTTTGAGATGGCTCCATATTTGGGGAAAATACAGAGAGACAAAATGAAATAAATGGTTCTGCCCTTGTTATAGTGTTCGATTTGTTTCTAGGCTTCTAGCGGATCTAGCTTTTTAAAAACATTGTTGCGTTTTACCATCATTTTTGGTGTCTTGGTTTTATCTTGCAACCGGATTGTGATGTTTCTGCTGGTTTACTCTTATCG
>CM008334.1:43799970-43814618 GCA_002525835.2 Ipomoea batatas | reverse complement strand
ACTAATACCATTTAACCACATCCCTCCATGGTAAGCATAGTGCAGCGCTGAGATCCATCAATTGGTATCAGAGCCGAGGTCACGGGTTCGAATCGATGGCGAGGCGAAAGCCGAGTCCAATCCCAGGTGGGATGTGGGCGTAGGTCGTGCCAAGTCCAAGTCTCAAGAGGGGATTGTTGGGCGCGTAGGCTAAGGACCGAGTCAGGCATGCTGCATAGCTGGGCTTGGTGATCAAAGGTTGATGCAGCTGCTGGGAGGGGGATTGTTGGGCGTCGGCAAGGTTGGCCGAGTTCAGCCCCTGCTCGATTCGAGACGTGGCGCTGTAGCTTACCATGGAGGGATGTGGTTAAATGGTATTAGTCCACCTACCTATCACCAATTGGTTTTAGGAAGGATATGGCAACCAGTTAGCCAAAGAACTCTGTGGTTAAGTGTGCTTGACTTCCGGTAGTCACGGGATGGGTGACCCCCTGGGAAGTAAGCATAGTGCAGCGCTGAGATCCATCACATGTGTCTCGAGAGGTTGAATGGTAATGCCATTCGTGTTGAGAATGTTCCCGAGTTGGAAAAAACTCATACCTCCAATGTTATTGTTTTGCGATAGTCAATCCAATAATTGGTTGAGTATGGAGTTGCATGGTAGTCTAGACTTATAAGTCATAGACATAATACCATTAAACAATTTCTCGCAACGGGAGTTGTCTCTGTTGACTATAAGGTCAAAAGGAAGACAACGTAGCGGCCGCTAACCTAAAGGGTAACCTTTAGTTGTTGAGAAATTGATACGAGGAATGGGTCTAAAGCCCTTGGTATATAAAAATTCCATAGTGGATACCCAACCTAGCTGGAACCTAGGTTCAATGGGACAACTAAATTATGGAATGAGCGCGTCACTGTGGGGGTCTTCGATCCCCACGACTCCTCGTCAAAACAGTGATTCCCGATCGAGACTAGCACACTAGTGCTTTAATGATTTAATTGTCATCTGACATATGCTGCGTATGCAATGTCAAATGGACATGTGTTGAGTTGCGGGAAACTCGAGAAAGAATCATCTATGTGAGAGAGAAGTGAGGGTCGCTTCAAAAGAGAATTGAACTGGGCTCAATTCTTTAGAAACTCTTGCAGAACCAGGCAGGTGTCCCGCGACTAAAATGGGCATACCAACTGAGTCAAAAGTTCAACAGAACAAACACAAGTGAAACTAACCAAACACAATCTCACATCACTCTCTTAGAGTTACCCCAAACCACAATACAGAGGATAAGATACAAATCAGAATCACCAAACCATAATACCAACCATCATACCAATGTCACAACCACAGAGGCATAGAGCCCAACAACAGAGGCACAATGCCTGACCACAGACGCTTAGAAGCCCATTACCACAGAGGCACAATGCCCGACAACAGAGGCTTACAAGCCCATTACCACATAGGCACAATGCCTGACCACAGAGACTTAGAAACCCATTACCATAGAGGCACAAAATCCATATAATTCCTCACATGATATCAACCACAAGTAAAGCCACAACTCCATCAACCACTTCCCAAAGGGTATTATAGACACAAGAAGCCAAAGAAGTACTCATAAGGACTCAAGGTCTCAACATATCAAATTCAGATTCATTCCCAAAGGAATTACTCAAACAAACAATGTTCAACTCAGAATATGAACACAAGACATAATCAGGATAATAACCAAAGAATCAATCAAGGAAGGATACTCAATAATATGTTGAGGACATATTCCAGAATCAAAGGTGAAACAACAGAGTCAACAGATCATAAAACAATTACTGGAACAGAACCAAAAATTGAACAGAAGGAACACACTGCCGGAACACCATGAACCGCCACAACCTTCCGCCCTAACTGACGGAACACACCGGCGGAGTCCCCTGGTCCACCGTTCTCTTCCGCGAGGAGGAACGGGGCCACCCAACGGATTACCACCTTCCACCACACTCTTCCACCATTACACTTGCGGATCACCTAGGCGAGGCACANATAATACTCCGTAATAATAATAATTCAAAATTCTTAATATAATTTCTTTAATAATAATAATAGTAGGCTAAAGTGTCATCCCGCACCATGAACCATTCACGATTATTCATCCTGCATCATTATCTTCAATAAGTGATTATTCGAGGCATAAACTAATTTTTTTTTTTCGCATAGCATTTTTGTAGGTTTTTCGGTAAAGTGTTGACATGTCACGGGTTTGGAAGCTGATGTCGGCTTATTTGTTGATGAGGTGACTTATTTTTTTTGAAATATTAATGATGTGGCTTATTAATGTCTAATTACCATTAATTAAGCCTTAATTACCTTAATCATCTTCAACCTTCACCATGCCGGAGAGAGGACCGAGCTGCCATGCCAAGACAAGAAGAAGACTAGAGTTGTATTTCGCCCCATGCCTGCTTCACGCCAACGCCGTCCATTTCGCAATCTGTATTGCCACTTCCAAATATGAAGTTCGCATATGAACCCAACTCTTGATGAACTGGAGGCAAAAGGTTCGCTAAAGGAAAATTCATCTTTAGAGATGGGAGTTTCGCAGCACATACCCAGTGCTTAGCATAATTCTATCAATCTCTTCACTAAGGGCATTGGCACCACTAACTTTATCTCTCTATTTTTTATTCTCATTCTCAACGTTTTCCACTTTTCCTCTAGATTTACTTTGCTTCTCCCAACAAAAACAAATAATATAATTTACTCGCTTGCTTCCTGGACCGACGCTGACAATAACGAGTTCATTTCCTCCGATCTTGTTCATGGCCCCGCGGTAACTTCCATTTTCCCTTTTCTTAGATTTCACTTCATTTCTACGTGGTTATGTATATTTATGCTTCTTTTTTTTAATCTATCTCGGTTTCTGTGATTTGCTCCCATTATATTTCATCGGGTGTGTGTTGTGTTGTGTATGTATGCGTTTCTACGAAGAGTTTGGTATGGATGTCCTCTTAGAGCTGTAATAGATCATCTGGATCTTCACTGGGCGCCCTAGCTTCTCAAAGAAACATAAGAAAAAATAAAATAAAATAATAAAAAATTACATGTCAGCATCAGATTACCGGTAACCTGTAGAAAACCTACAAAAAATGCTAGGCGCAAAAAAAAATTGTTTATAGCTCGAATAATCACTTATTGAAGATGATGGTGCGTGGTGAATAATCGTGAATGGTTCATGGTGCGGGATGACACTTTAGCCATAATAGTATAACAATAACCCAAAACTCTTAATATAAGTTCGTAACTACATTTTCTTATTAAATCCGTTTATAAAAGGTAATTACAAATATAGAATTAGGAAAAATTGGCATGATTGATACTAGGTAATTAATTTCCTAATATAATTTTCATATCATATTTTAATTATTTGATATTTTTTCTAATATATCTTACCTAAAAGTCATTCCTTTTTTATAATATTGTTCCATATGCTAATCCGTTTATTATGGTGATCTATATAGATAATTACCATATATACTATTTACCATCTAAATAACCCGTGGTAATTATCAACCGTATTTAACAATTAAATTTATTATGATAATTAAACATAGAGATTCCATTCTTACGATAATTTTATATATTTTTTACTTCAAATAATATCAATTACCTGTGCACTTCATTTGTTTACTTTTGAATAAAATCTTAAAAATTTTGACAACTAAGGAATTAATACTTTTCGTAATATAAATTTTATCTAATTAGTTAAGGAATTTGATAATACACATATTACATCCATAATTAGAGGAGATTATAAAAATTATGATAATTAATCCAATTCACATATTATTACGTCTATACAATTACACAAATTATTCCAATTTACAGATTATTACACATATAAAATTATGCTAATGGTTACTTTTGAATAAAATCTTAATAATTATGGTCATTAGGAAATTAATTCAAACATATACTTTTATTAAACGGTTTTTTATATTTGCCGTAAAGATTTTATCTAATCAATTAATGAAATTAATGATACACATATTACGGACATAATTAAAGAAAATTAAACATACACATATTGCGCCCATAATTAAACAAAATTAAACATATACATTTTTTAAGAATAATATATACTCCTTAATTACCATAATTATTCATAATACATGAACTTCATAATTAGCATAATATTAATTAAGAATAATACATACTCCTTAATTTTGATATAGTAATCATAATAAAACGACATCATTTTTATTAGAATTATTAATGATAAATTTTTCTGCCCATATAAAAAATTAAACATACACATATAACTGTGGGTAATTAAAGGAAAATAAATATACAAATATTACGTCCATAATTAAAAGAAAATTAAATGTACGCATATTACGTCCATATTACCAACATGTATTTAACACTTTAATCTTACTATGATAATTAAACTTAGAGATTCCCTTCATTTGATTATAGTATATTTTTGTTACTTAAAATAATATCAATTAGTCATGCTCTTCCTTCTATTTTTTGTTTAGATTTTTCCTAATATAATTTTAAGTAAAAATTTCAACACTAATATCAAATTCTATAATTTCAAATAAATGTACACTTTCAAATATTAGAATTGTTTATAATTTCATCATTAATTTTATTATTTAAATATATAATAAAAAAATTCATCCGTGCATCGCACAGGTAATTTGTTAGTATATATATAGAATTCAGTTCTCGTGCGTTTGCATAAGGTGCGTAATTTTCTTCTTAAGGTGCGTGATTTTCTTTCTTAAAGTGTGTGATTTGTATGCTTAAGTTGCCCGAGTGTTGAAACTTAAGGTGAGTGAATCTAAAGCTTAAGATGCATGGTTTTCCTTCTTAAGATGCGTTGTTTTCCTTCTTAAAGTGCGCGATATGTATGCTTAAGGTACGTGAGTTGNCGCTGCTATGAGCTGATTTAATTAAATAGGAAATTCAAGAATAATAGTATGGTGTCTAAAAATCCATTTCCTAGGGAAATCCGAACTGAAAATTTGTCCTAAAAAAAAATTTTACGGTTCGTGACCGGCACAAACGATCGCAACTTAATAACAACTATACTTCCTTATAAAAATTCCTTTGAAGCATCTGAAGATTCATAACTTATGAATGTCAACGCCTTATGATAAAATAATAATGTTAGGAAAATACGGGGTATTACACTATGGCTTTGCCGAGCGTGACACAGGAGTTAGGTCGAAGAAGGAGGAGGGTGGAAGCTTACGGTTTAGGGCGTTATTGTTCATCGAAGGCGAGTGAAACAGGGGAGGTGGATGACGAGAATTTGCTTCTTTCTCTCTTTGGCTGCTGAACATTGGATGGCTAATTTTGGAAGCTACTATTTAGGGTAGGTTTCCTATTTTGGGTTTGGGCTAGACATTGGATCATTGAATTGGGTTGGATCATTAACCATGGTCTATAACATATATATATATACATATAATCATAACTATGGGTTTAGAGTAGTTGGGTCAAAACTAAAACTTATAATATATATATATATATACTCATAACTATGGGCTTATAACATAATCCTTAAGAAATATAATTCTCGTGGGCTTAATAACATTATTTACGTAGGAAATATATATAACTATAGAAATATTGGGCCATAGCCTATTATTAGTAATCATATCAATAAACTATATATATATATATATATATATATATACAAGAGTATATAATCCCAAGCCCATAGGAAATAATTATACTTTTAATTATTTAAATAATTATTTAATAAGAAAATAACCCCTTATAATATTCAAAAGAGTAGTAGGAATTTTCGGGGTGTTACAGTGGGTGAGTGAGACTTGTGGGTGGCCGCTCTCGCGCGCACACTCACTTCATTTGGGTTTGTTACCTAATGTGGCCACAAAAGGCACAAAGCTTAAAGAACATCATCCACACAAGTTCAACATCCAACAAGCAAGCAATTCACAAATTATAGCAATGATATTAGACATCCACATAGATCTACCATGGGGCCACAATCCCCTTTCTAATCTATTATAGCATAATAAGAAACAAGAAAAGGGAAAGGAAATTCAAAGAAACAAGTATAGGATTAGAAATTAAAGAGAATGGTTACCACCCCTTGGAAAAGGGGGCCTTACAACCTTGATCTTGAATCCCAATCTTCCTTCTTGCCCTTAATCTATTATATCTATGAATGAAAGGAATTTTCCCCCAATAGGGGAGAAAACCCTCTAGATCTAACTATCCTATTCTATCAATTTTCTTATCTAAAAAACTCTCTTTTAGGTTTTGGACAAAAGGGATTTATATAGGTGACAAAGAAAAGGGACAACTTTCCCAAAATAACCCTTGGCCCGACCACGATTGCTCACACGCGTGTGAGTGGCGTGGGGGCTCTCTGGAATGATTCCACGCCCAGTCACACGCGTGTGAGGGGGCATGGGGCGTTACTGCATGCTGGCTTGTTCATCTTTTTGCTCCATTTTAGCTTCAAATCCCTCTCCAACTTGTAAAATGCTTCAAAACTCTTCCTAGAAATGTTGTTAGAGAAAACTGATCGCATTTGAGCTGAAATGCATGTAATTGTTGTAATTGGATGCCAAACCGATGCGATTTTAATCTAATAAAGACCCCTTATAAGTGCTATTCTTGGTGCTTATCAGGAGGGAAAGGGTCTTGCTGTTGCACGTCGAAGGAAGGAGACGAGGAGCTTGTTCACGTTGCCGATCGTTGAGCTCCATGCTAGTTCCGGGGTTGCGACCAAGGGAGATAAGGAAGGATGGGAGCTCATTGCCGGAATTCTCCATTGTTGTTGTTGTTGGCTGTTTGGTCGAGAGGGGTTGAGAAGAGAGACGAGATGCAGAGGATGGAATGTAGTAAACATTCTTGGCTGCTGATGATTTGATCACATATATACTAGCTATATTTAGTAGGTTTAGGTTTTTTTTTTCCTTTTGGGCTAGGTCATTTTAGGAAAGTTGGGTCAACTTTGGTCTAAGGCTAAAATATTGATGTACATAGGTACATACCTCTACTTGGGCTCTATAATTGTTATATAATGCAAAATTATCTATAGGTATATTGGGCTAAGGTAATTTGGTAGCACAATAATAATAGCTTATATAAAAACATATTATTCCAAAGCCCATTATGAGATAATCATATTTAAAATCGTTTAATAATTACTTAATAGGAAAATAACCCCTTAATTTAAATATTTATATTTAAAATAATAGTAGGGAAATGCGGGTTATCACACGTTACCCCCTTAAAAGGAGCTTCGTCCCCAAAGCTCAAAAATCGTTTTGGGGACAGAGAGTTAAAACTAGTACGATATTACATACAGAGAAAATATTTTTGTAGTATACGCTTAGTTTTGAAAATTTTTAACCCAACAAGGAAAAAGGGAATGAAAGGTTTATGGTTTAAAATGCAACGACAACGTCGGTTAAGAATAGAATCAAGAGTTATCAAGGTTACAACTTAGGAAATAAGGTTGTCACCTTGCACAAAATCATTTCAATAAGAGGCAAATAAGGACAATGTTTGAAAGGATAGAAAGGAATTCTCAACCAAAGAATCAACCAAAATACTAGCTCAATAAGTCAAGATAAATGACCAATGATCATGAATAATCACTCAACAATCAAGGTAGGATACTCAATAATATGTTCAGGACATATTCCAGAATCAAAGGTGAAACAACAGAGTCAACAGATCATAAAACAATTACTGGAATAGAACCAGAAATTGAACAGAAGGAACACACTGGCGGAACACCACGAACTGCCACAACCTTCTAACCTAACTGACGGAACACACCAGCGGAGTCCCCTGGTCCGCCGTTCTCTTCCGCGAGGAGGAACGGGGTCACCCAGCGGATTACCACCTTCCACCACTCTCTTCCACCATTACACTTGCGGATCACCCAGGCGGGACACACTATACCACCTGAATTCACCGCAAGTGAAATCCCAATACACCAACTCCCAGACCAGAACAGAATACACGATAATCAAATCCAAAATACAGAATATGATAAGACTAAACAGATTACACATCACAAAGGCAAAATAATACATGGAATCCATAACAATAAATACTCATATACATCAAGATGAAAGGATAATGAACACAAGTCCATAGATCCACAATATAGGTTCACAATCCAACAAATCAAAGGCTAAACCCCAAAAATTCCACAAGATTCCACAACACCAAATAATATTCATATACTCAAGAGTGAAAGTAGGTTTTAGTGTAACATGGAAGATTACCTCTTGAAGCTCATTAATCCAAAAGCAACACCAATCCTAAGCTCAACTCATAAGTTAAGTTCACAATCTTGAACCTGAAGGTTAATCAAGTCTAATATCCTCACTTAATTTCTACGAATGACTCAAGAAGTACTAGTCGCCACCGCTATTGTCCAAACCGGTGGATGGCGAGGTATTGTGTCTCTATTTAGCCGCCTCTCAACAGGCTGTCAGCTCAGTCCTCGTCCAGGAGGAAGATAATGTTCAACATCCGATATATTATATGAGTAGGGCCTTGAAAGCTGCCGAGATTCGTTACTCGCCGCTTGAGAAGATGGTCTACGCATTGGTGATCACAGCTAGGAAGTTAGTCCACTACTTCCAAGCTCACACAATCCGAGTTTTAATGGATCAATCGTTGGCAAGCGTCTTCCAAAATCTGACCTTGTTCGGTCAGTTGGTGAAGTAGGTCATCGAGCTAACACAATATGGAATTGAATATTAGCCGTGTCCTACTATCAAAGCCCAAGTATTAGCCAATTTCATAGTTGAGTGTACGCCTTGGACTCAAAGGATGAATCAGTGATTGTTCCTGACTCCGAAGAATGGTTGGAGATGTATGCTGATGGTGCCTCGAGTCAAAAATACCATTTGGGGAGGGAGTAATGTTAACTACCCCAGAAGGATTTCAATTGTACTATTCCCTGGAATATCAATTCAAAACTTCCAACAACGAAGCCGAGTATGAAGCCGTCCTTGGTGGATACTACGGGTAACCAAAGTTGTGACACCCCGAAATTTATTCACCATTTTTGTTACAAAATGATTTTTAGCCAAAAATGTTTCTAACTATTCATTTTTCAGAAAATTTCAGCTAGGCGCAGTCCGAAAGATTTATTCGGTAAACATACTTCCCGAATTCCGTTTTACCTGAAATTTTTATGGTAGAACCCCAACCTATAGTACTTGATGTCCATCAAATGTTTTGGTCATTTTGATCCGCGAATAAACATAGAAAATTACGTTTTTGCCCTTGGCAGTGTGCTGTCCAGAATTTTTCTCTCTGGACTAGTTTTGGAAAAAAATTCGAAAACCATACTTCTACTCCTTAGATTTCTATGAAATTTTATATGTAGGTTATAGACTTGCTTAACTACATATTTGAAGAAAATGGTATCAAAATACCTTACAAAATACTCCCAATAATATTTTTTATCCGGATCCAGTGTTCTGCCAATTTCTTTCTCCCAGCACATGTATTCTTCAATTTGATACCAATTATTTGACTGATATCATCTATGTTTTAATTTTATTTTGTCTCTTCTAGAACCTAGGCAGCCACCCTATTGTCCCTAAATTACTTCCTACCGTAACTATATCTATTTTAACCCCTAACTGGCAAGGGAATGCTTATTCTTCAAGATTTACCATAGCAATGTGACAAGTGTCACTCTTTCTAGCCACATGTTATTATTTAAAATAATTTTTGGAGATGATCTAAATAGAAACTTGATCTCCAAGTTTCTTCTTTCTTCCCTTATAAGAAACAATGTGGCTTACTCTCCAAGCTCCAAATTGAGACTTGATCTCCAAGCATCCTCTTCCTTATCTTACAAGATATAACATATACACTTACTCTCCAAGTTTCTTCATTCTTATCCCATATGTCTTTCTCTTCAAGATTCTTCTTCCTTTCCCTTTTGCCTATAAATAGAGGGGTTGTGTGGTGAGGAAAAATCAGGAGAAGTGAGGAGAGAAATCATATATGTGTGGGAGAAGAATTGGGCAAGTAAAGTAGAAGAGTTGGTTATAGGTAAGATTTATGTCTATCCAAAATTTATTTTACCCCAAATCAAAATATTTAATATGTGCTGATGTGATATTATGTTTAAATGATTTTGTAAAAATGTGAGTACATGTCTTATGAAATTATTTGATGTGAATACATATTGTTTGTTCTTGTGATTATTAGTGATATTATTAACTTTATAGATATTATGATAAGTAATGAAATTATGATGTTGAAGAGATTTGGTGTTGAAAAGTACTGCGGGTACTGAAAGTATTTTGAAAATCCTTCAGGGGCTAATGAGGTAGCCAATTTCAAGTATTGGACTCAATTATGAAATATGTCCAAAAGAAACGATTTAAGAAAGAAAAACTGAAGGAAGAATCATGTTTTCAAACCCTTAGTTCTAAAGTGAGTTGAGGAGGACCTTGATTGACCCACGGGTAGCTTTAAGTGCCCTTGACCAGTGGTCGTTATGTTATTGTATGATTATTCATACTGCAGGGCGAAGTCTATTCGTTGTTATTGTTGAGATGGGGACCTACGGGAGGGCTAAAATGCCATGGCCCGGGGTTGGAATAAGGAGAACTACGGGAAGGCTGGAGTGCCATGGCCCGAGGTTGTAGGCCTCACGCTTGCTAATATGAAACTAAGGAAGTTTTAAAGATGATTTATATTGATGAGATTAAAAATGCCATGTTAAGGGGTTGAAATTTATTATGTGGAAATTTATGTGCACCAAAGTGCTATGTGCAAAACGTTTTACGAGGTAGAGTATGTCTTACCAGCCGTCATGCTGACTTTGTTTCTACCATAAGTGTTTTGCAGGAAATATTTGGCATGGCACTTGGCATGAGAGTGAATCGTTGTATAAAGATTTTATTGTACCATTAGGAATTCCACCATTGTAATAGTAATTTTGGTAGTAGGTTTTGCCTGTGCGTTTGAGTATAAGAGAGATACTCGAACGTGGCATAACACCCCTTTTTCCTTTTAGTTGTTGTTTAAGCTTCCGCTGTTGTAAAAAACAATTTAATTATACTCGTATTTTCGGTAGTGGAAAAAGTGGGGTGTTACAAAAGTCTTCGGATCCGGACCGACTCACGGCTAGTGGTCCGACAAGTGAAGGGGACTTATGAGACTAAAGGGGAAAGAATGAGGTAGTATAAGGAAACGGCTGAGGGACTCCTAGGGAAGTTCCAAGCTTATGAGATCGACTATGTTCCCAGAGCCGAAAACTCGAAGGGAGACATCCTGTCTAAGATAAAGTTGGGAGGACTACAAAAGTACTTGGTAGGTATATATTGGAAGGAGATTGTGGAATGACCGAGCATAGAGGATCGGGATAAGGTAATGAGAAGGTGAATGAGATAAGCTAGCAAGGGCGACACTAAGAAAGCAGGTGGAGGAGGAAATCACTCCTAAGGCTCAAGTATTAGCCAACCTCCACTACAAGAAAATTGTCCATTCGTGAGAGGTAAAACCGTCACTAAAAGTTCAAAAACAATCATAAAAGACTTTTAATGAAGGGAAATTTACCGTCGCGACCCGTCGTTATATCTTCCGAGGATAAAGACAATTAATGATGGGATATGATACCGTCATTAGTGAGCATATAGTGATAGTATATTTACCGTCACTAAAATGTTAATTTTGTGACAAAAAAATCCCGTCATTAATACAACTATTCACTAACATAATTTCCTCTCATATATTCTTTTAGTGATGGAAAATCCCGTCATTAATATTACTATATTTTAGTGTCAAATATTTTTTTTAAATTTTAATTTGTATATATTGTTGTTGCTCATTAAATATTAATTTTTGTAATACATTTTTTTGTCATCGACATTATACTATAATATAGATATTGTATTAGTACAATTTATAATTTTAACAATAATGCAATCAAACTAAACTCATTAATATATTAAAAGACTTTATCTTCACTCCCAAAATGAAATGTTTCACACAACTTTGTAAAGACTAAAACAAAGAAACTAATTATAACAAATATCCATAGTAATGTTTCTATTGGCTATTTTGCCTAGGTCTTTTGCATTTGAACTAATTATGCCTCAAGTGTTGCAAGAATAGTGGTGAGCTCAAACCCTGCTTATCATCTCACTTCCAGCTTCGGAATCACAAGCCTCTGTCTGTTGACTACCAATAAAACCCCAAAATGTTTTTGTATAATCTTAAGACATACAACCTCCGGGCTTAGAATTCATCAAATGGTCTATCAATATATGTAACAGAGTAAGGAGAAGGGTGACATCTACTATGGCATATAACACTGAGCATTAGAAACATACCTTCATAAAAGGTTGATCTCGATAGGCGAAAGATTCCATGAAACTGTCCTTCAAGAGCAATGATACCTAATAGAAGAAATATTTAGCTAACCAGGAGACTGCACATCTACAAACCACTGAAAACCCTACAAAATTTGCAGCAATTGAAGCAGAGAACATAATTAGCATAACCAGAGACAGGAGCAACTAACATTTCTTATTGGTTTTCTCTTAAAGAAATCATGATTGCATTGACCTTGAACATGAAAGAGTGATACCCTTGAGTCTTGAACTAATAGTGGCCTGAAACTTCAAACAATTTGCTCTTGTTCACCAGTGATTCTCTCATGGAACAGATAAACAATTCCCACACAATCCTGCTCAGAGAATCCTCCACAAAGACTAATCTTTTCCCCCTCAACATCTTTAGCATTTTTAGGCCATCAAACCTTCTCATTTCAGTAGAAAAAACCAAGAAACAAAAACCAATAAAATTACCAAATGCATTGATTGAACTTCAAAGTCTAACAAGATTCAAGAAAAAGTTTCAACCTTGGAACTTGGCAGCCACTGGTTTCCACCTGAGCCTGAGGTAATCTATAAATAGTTACAAGAAACCGAAAGAAACTGAGCATTGGAGGCGACAATGCTATAAAATTTCTCTTAGCCTGATGTACCTTAGCAAATTCATCCACTACAACAAACTGTTCTTTTAGCGACATATACTTAGCGGCGGTTATATAAAACTGCCTCTAAATAACTATTTTGAGGCGGTTATATAAACCACCTCTAATTTAATATGAAAACTTAAATAACTAATTGTTAGCAACAATTACTTGCGACGGTTTATCATAACCGCCACTAAAGTTATACCTTCATTAATAGTTATGTTAAATAATGCTAAATGTTTTAAAACAAAGTGAACAAAAATACTCTGAGTGAACTAGATGGTTTTAATTTTTTAACATCTCAAATCACACTGCATCTCACGTTTACGACTTTACTCTGCAAATCTCAGAATACTTCAGCAAATTTCTCGCTGCCGTCGAGCTTCTTCCCGTCAAAGTCTCTCGTCACCGTTGCCGTCTCTGCTGCGCTACAGGTTAGTTGTATTACTTAAACCCTAATCCCTAAATTCCTAATTCTATTTATCCTTATATCATAACTTCAGTATGACCTAAATTCCTATGTTTCTCTTTTAATGCACTCTGTAATGTTTCTCTAATTGAAATGTGAAAGTTGTGAATTTGAAAATTTTCAAATATTTCGACAGTAAACTTTCTATTTCTTGATTTCTTTTAGGGTTAATAGATTATTCATTGTCTAGAATTGTTATTGTTTAATTAAAATTGAATTGCTGGTTAGTGCTTGCTGCCTGGAAAAGAAAGATAAATCATTAGGACCTGGTATGGATTACAAAATCTATATTCTTTTGATTCACTAATAATTTATCAATTTGTTTTGATAGTATATTGGTATGTCATTTCCTAATTGTGCGTATAATTGTACAAAATCATTTTAGGTGTGTGGCTTATCAAATTGCTCATGTTCAAGTCTTTTGAACCAAAATGAGAATGGCTGGTAATACAAAAATGATTCCTACACCTCCCATTACACCCCAAATGATAGCTTTCTTCTTTCTTGAACTCAATGGAAAAGATGCATGTTACCAGTTAGGCGTCATGCTTCTTCAATTTTTTCATATTTACATAGCTAGCTTAAGAAACATGAAGAAAATAACATATTTTATACCTCCTCCTCTTAGGAAGGGTGCAAGGTTAGTTGTCTGGTTATTCGCAAAGAAATGTTTGTCTATTTTTTATACATTGCATATAATTAGTGGCCAGGTGTTCTTTTATACATATGTGATAAGACTCCGAGATACCCTTATTCCAGGCACATTTTAGGGTGTTTTATTGCGTCTATAGCATCCTTACTTGGTAAATTATGTTCGTAAATGCTTGAAAATCACTAACTGATGCGCAGAAGCTACTTTTAGCTTAAAAGAAGTAAAACAGGAGCCCCGGGAGCAAATAGGAGCAAAAGTTGAGCTTAAAGAGCGAACCGAGCAAGAACGGAGCCCCGGAGGACCAAACTGGATAGTCACACGCGTGTGAACATACGTGGAAACTTTCTAGTAGCCTCCCACGCACGCTCACACGCGTGTGGATGGCGTGGAGACGGTGATGCGCGAATTTCAGCTAGGGTTGTCATTTCGGAGACTATTTAAACCCCTTTGATGAATTTTCAGAGGAGGTTCCCAGAAAATTAGTTTTCCTTTGGAGAACTTTCTCCATTTTTCTTAGCTTTTTAGATTAGATCAATCC
>CM008334.1:43785419-43795754 GCA_002525835.2 Ipomoea batatas | reverse complement strand
CAACAATGACTATGTAGGAGATCACCTCGAGGGGTGATCTTCGCAGCCAAATCAACAACAACCACGATGGGGGTCGCGCTCCCCTCCCAATGAATGCTGCTCCCATCCAAGTCGTGGACTTCCAAGCAGCGGTGCAGGTCATTCAACAGGTGGCGTCAACGATGACCCAACTAGTAGTAGGAATGCAAGGCCAAGCTCCACCGCCTCCTCCAGAGGTGGAGGTGCAATTTCCAAGACGAGAGAGAACCCAACGACAGGACGGCGATCCTTAGCCGATGGGTATTGAGCAACGCCCGGCGGCTTCCAAATCTGTCCGAGAAGGGATGGGCGAATCTGGTGGACCGGCTCCGTGTCACTCCACTAGACGCAGAACCCCACAGGAAGACTTGGTTGAAAAACTCCAAAGGAAGATAGACGACTTAGAGAGGAAAGTAGAAGCAAGAGAGCTTTCACCAGAGCCGGAGGTAAGGATGGCTGCTCCATTCTCTCCGGATATAATGGAGGTACCCCTCCCAAAAGATTTTCAGCTGCCCACCATCAAGGCTTACACTGGGACTTCTGACCCGTGTGCCCATATGACGAGATATAAGGCAGCCATGGTGATGACCGGGGCAAGCGACGCCATCATGTGTAGAGCGTTCTTGTCTACTTTGGACGGAGCGGCGCAGGATTGGTTCAATACAATCCCAGACGGTTCGATCCAGACTTTTGCAAAACTGTCCAAAAATTTTCGAACATATTTCTCCGGAAATATACAGCATAAAAAGCCATTCTCGCATCTCTGTGGAGTAAAACAGGATAGGGAGGAAAGCCTGCGAAATTTTGTAAGCAAATGGAAAAAAGAGGTCAATAATGTGTATGATTTCGACTCGAAGGCATCAATCCTCATATTCATCCAAGCATTGAGGTCAGGCGATTTCCACAAACAGCTGAATGTCCACCACCCACGCTCCTATGAGGACCTGATGAGGACAGCCAACTGATACGCTGAGGCAGAAGAGGCCGACAGAAAAAAAAACCGATGAGGAGGAAGGTAGGAAAGGTGGGCAACCGATAAAATTGGCCCGTCGAACCAGGCACCACACCCAAACCAGTTACCCGCAACGAATGGGAAAATTCAAGAAAGGCCTCGTCTCGCCCCACCGCGACACTTAACACCGCTTACTCACCCGGTTAGCGTGATTCTAAGTCACGCTGAGGAAATGGGAATGGTGCATTTTCCCTCAGAGTGTATGACAGTTTCTACGTGCGAGGACCAAACCATGTACTGTCGGTTCCATCGACAGGTTGGACATGACACTATCGAGTGCCATACTTTAAAAGGGCAAGTAGAGGAACTCGTGTAGAGCGGATACTTTACTCAATTCGTTGAGTATCCGGGGCAGTACCAGCATCAACAAAGCCTACCCGACAATGTGTGGCTAAAGGAAGAAGATCCTGAGCCTTCAGCTTCCAACACTAAGAAGAGGAGGTATGACCTGGGCGAGGGAAGGAAGAAACACTGAGCTAGAGGAGAAGCCCGCGCAACGAAAAAAACTTGTAATTCGCTAAAAATAAAAAATAAAAAAAAAAACCTCAGCTCTATGTCGAGGTGTAGCAGCTCGGCACAGTGCTAGGGCGCACTTCAGCTCTGTGCCAAGATAAAATAAAGACCTCAGCACTGTGCCGAAGTGTAGCAACTCGACCCAGGGCCGAGGTGCAAAGCCTCAGCACAATGCTGGGGCGCACTTCAGCTCTGCGCCGAGGTAAAAAAGAAAAAAAAATACCTCAGCACTATGCCGAAGTGTAGCAACTCGACCCAGCGCCGAGGTGCAAATCCTCGGCATAGTGCTGGGGCGCACTTTAGCTCTATGCCGAGGTAAAAAAAAAAAAAAAAAAAAAAAAAAACCTCAGCTCTGTGCCGAGGTGTAGCAGCTCGACCCATCGCCGAGGTGCAAAGCCTCGGCATAGTGTTGGGGCGCACGTCAGCTCTATGCCGAGGCAAAAAAAAAAAAAAGACCTCAGCTCTGTGCTGATGTGAAGCAGCTCGACCCAGCGCTGAGGTGCAAAGCCTCGACATAGTGCTGGGGCGCACTTCAGCTTTGTGCCGAGGTAAAAAAAAAAACAAAAAAAATGGTTGAGGCAGTCCTCGGCAATCTCGCGCTCAGAGCGCACAAAAAAATAAATAAAAAATAAATATAAAATAAAATATAAAAATAAAATGCAAACAAAACAATTATTACAGAAATCATTACTCCCAAAACACCTCAACCACTTTCGTTGGCTAGGGAGTGGGGGGACTGGTGACAGAGTAATCAGGCAAGCAGCATTCGACCCGGACCACCAGCACTGAGCTATTACTCCTCAACTACCTCGACCACTCTCACTAGTTGAAGAGTGGGGGCTGGTGACAGGGTAATTGGGTACCCTACCCGGAGCCACGGGCAGCACCCAAGGACAAGCCAATGAAAGGACGTTCAAACTAGCCGTTCAGCATTTCACTCCATCGGTACTCCAACGGCTCCTCAGCACTTCAACGGCTACTCAACATTAACACTCCATTATTGCGCATTTAAGATAGGATTTTGCGCTCAGGAATATAAAAGGGCGCTCACAAAACTTGTAGTGACACGCAACATTTACTAAGCTGAACTCACTACTGAGAAAACACTGTACTGAACTATTTGTACTCTTACATTCATATTAATAAAAGATACCGATAACACATTATTACCGTCACAAGTGTTAAAGGATGTTAATCTTGGAAGAAAACGTGGCTTTAAGGCACAAGGAAAACACCGGAGGGAACACCGGGGAACGAAGGAGCCATTGTCTTTAAGGCACAATGTGAGTGTCACTTCTAGTTGACCTCCACGCCATTGTTTTAATGATGTATCAAATCTCCCCACACTTAGACCTTGCTTGCCCTGAAGCAAGACAAAACCAAGTTAAGCAGATTGAAATACCAGGCCTCTTCAAAAGCAATCATACAATTCCAAAGATCAAGCAAATAAGTTGTGCACAAGAAGTTAATGATATGTTGTTCCTCTTCCTACTTTTTAAAAATGGGAAAGTGAGTGTGTTACCCTCAATTGGCTCAAAATGTAAGGACTCGAAACAACCCCAAGGTAACTCACTGGTTTGCATAGTAAAATCTCTCAATCCTTTTTATTCACAAGCAAAGGGGTTTGATTCAATCCACAATTTCCACAGGCCTTCCAAGCCGAGCCCACTAATGGGAACGATGCACATGGCATTTCCAACTTTGTCTCATTTGGCCCTAAAGACCCATTTAAACATGTGTGATAGTGTGACACAAGCCTCTCCACGCGTTTTGGCTTAGAGTGAAAATCTCTCCATTTTCTAATCACCTCTAGGATACCCCATTGAGTCAACCGCCTTCACGTAGACCTCTATGCTTTTTTGAAGTCTGTGCAATGGTTGCCCAAATCCTACGAGATGGCTCACCTCATGCTTTTCCCTCTCAATTAAGGATAGCTTAAAGTCTTTTTTAGCTTTTTCTATTGACTCTGTTTGCATCCCCTCATGCCTTTTTCATTGGGAGTAGGGAATCACACATCTCACCAAAAGAAAATCTCACCTTTTGCCTTGTGCCACACTGAAAAAGTTCAATTCCAGGTCAAACCACCTTAATTACCACAAACCTTACCGTGTACACTCCCATTTCGAGAGATCTTTAACCGAGGTCTATGGACATTGCGCATTGAATCACAAACAAGCATGCAGAATTGAATTAAAAACCTACTTGGGTCCTATGCAAATCTCACACGATGTAAGGGTGGTTTCCAAACATTTTCAACCAATTGAGCCTACAACACCCCTTTTCCACACTTAAAAAGTAAAAGGAACAACAACATATCAAAAATTTCAAATGCATATCATATTCACATCTTCTTTACAATTGCAAATCACAATGAAAAAAAAGAACGGTATTTACAAGTATAACTACTTAAACCAATCTTTAACATGAACACAAAGAAAGCATAAAATACCTCTCACAAATCAAACCTCCCCACACTTGGAGATTTACATCATCCCCGATGTAAAGACACAAACACACAAAGCGGGGATGAGTGAAAAGATGGTACCTGAAAAGTTGCACCAATGTGTGTTTCCGTAGCGTTGTGTGGAAGGTGCAGTGATTGCTGTGGTTTGTTCTTTTTATGTGATTGATTATTATTATTATTATTATTATTATTATTTTATTTTATTTTATTTTTCATTTTTTTGTTGTTTTTGTTTTGTTTTTTTTTCTTTGTTTTTTTTTTTTTGAAATATGAAAATTAATAAAGAAACAGAAAGAGAAAAAGGATAGAAACCCCCTTATAACCGCACACATAGAAAATCCAATAACCGCATTGATTATCCAAACGCAGAATTCCTGCTTGATCAGTCCTATCACGACAACAGTAATGCAAAGTGCAAGACAACTGCCAAAGTCACTGTCTGAAAACAAAACAAAATAGTAGGCAACCACATAGCAAAATACAACATCTAGAAAACTAAACATAAAAATACAAATAAAGCAAAGGAACCCAACGAAACCAAAATCAAAAGAGTATAGAAAGCATTCAACAACCAACAACGTAACATCATGTATGCAGACCATCAAGTTACTACCAAAAGCAAAGTCTACAACTATCAATGGGAATCCTATGGTGGAGCGCCCGGGCACGAAGGATGTGAGTACTGTGTAGAAAAGGCTTGACACTCCCAGACCGGATCTAAGTGTCGTGTAACATGCTCCTTGAGATCGTTTTCCATCGCATCCAACCTTGCATTGATGTTGAGCTCCAACCTGTCAAATTGCTCAAAAACACCCTGTTGGATCTGCTCCCATCCCGCGGTAGGCTGAGCTCGTGTCCCTAGGTTCCACTGTGGAGGTGGAGTCTTAGCGTGAGAGGTATCTAAATGTTGGATTATTAACTTATGTTGATATTCCTAATAAAGTTTTTTGGAAGAAAGATTTGAGAGAATGGAATCCAAGAAAAAAAATGGGCTTTGTGATAGGGCGCATATTCTATACACTGCAAGAAGTGGGGAGTTATACTACTTGAGATGTCTATGAAATATTGTTCGAGGTACTACTTTATACATATATATATATATATAGGATCGCGTTCAAATGCGTATTGGCCGCCCAGGAGAGAATTGCGGACGAATCACAGCGCGCCACGTGTCCGGAATGTAGTTGCACCTAACATTATAACTAGGTGCACGTCATGTTATAACTAGGTGCACCCAGGTGCATAAATGCTAACAAGGTAAATTACTTGCACCTACAAGTGAAAATAGGTGCACACGTGCAAGTAAAATGTATTACAAGTGCAAGTAAATTGTACAATGAGCATCAATACTAAGTGCACCTAATGTTATAACTAGGTGCACCTAATGTTATAACTAGGTGCACATAGGTTGCAACAAGGTGCATGAATGTTAACAAAGTAAATTACTTGCACAAGTGCAAGTAAAATGTATTGCAGATGCAAGTATAATGTATTACAGGTGCAAGTGAATTGTACAGTGAGCATCAATACTAAGTGTACCTAATGTTATAACTAGGTGCACCTAATATTATAACTAGGTGCAACCTATGTTATAACTAGGTGCACGAATATTAACAAGGTAAATTACTTGCATTTGTAAGTGAAAGTATTTGCAAAAATAAGTGCATGAATATTAACAAGGTAAATTACTCGCACTAGTAAGTGAAAATAGGTGCACTTGTAAGTGAAACTATGTGCACTTTTAAGTAAAACTAGGTCCACTTGTAAGTGAAACTAGGTGCACCAAAGTTCCAGTTATTTACGAAAATGCCACCGCTCCATTTTTTTAAAATTGCATCTGCTTCGTTGATCTGGACACGTGGACGGTTGTGGAGCGTTCCTATTTTCTACCTGGGCGCTAGTTCGCACGAGAGTGCAACCATATATATATATATATGTATGTATGTATGTATGTATATGAACATTTGATGGTGTCCAATATGACGCATTTAACGATATGGTAGGAATAAAATTGCAATAGTTTTGATGAGCCAATTTGTAATTTTAGAAATCCCCTATTTTATTTTTAGAGTGTAGTATTTGGAACCGAAAGGCAAGTCATGACAATAGTTTGGTTTGAATTATTGTCTTATAGAGTTCATTCTGTTATGACTCTTGTAAGTCATTTGCTTCCACTATACACATGAGTGTATATGACCCAATGGACAAGGACTAATTATCGTTGTCATCTCTTAGAGAGCAAGGAATGGAGCTAGTACTATCACGGCTCAAAGTCAATTTTTGGGTCAATGGAGCAACTCATGGAGTAACTTATGGAGCTAGTCAAAGGTCAATGGAGGAAGTTTAAGTCAAATGGTCAAAGCCGAGAAGAAGTTCAAGATCCACTATCTCTACACCATATGCTATACAATGCTAAGAAGGATCAAATATATTTGTTTGATGAATATGATCGAATGAGCTGAAACGTAGAAATGGTTAAAGACTTGAGCATATACCTAATGGTCCGGCGTTCGAATCCTATTTGCTACATTTTATTACTAAGGAAGAAGCTTGGGAGCAAGTTACACGGCCAAAGTCTTTTAGAGCTAGTTTTTGGTCAATAGAGCAACCATTGGAGCTAGTTTGGTCAATGGAGCAACTCATGGAGGAAGTCAAAGTCAAAGTAGAGTAACTTTGCATGGATTACACACGCGTGAACACTACACCATTTCTACACGCGTGAAGGCAATTTAAAGCACTTTGGAGCAACTAATGGAGCAACCTAAAGTGGAATTTATACTTTTAACCATTTTTGCATGGTTCATATTTATTCCAATACGTGATGCTATGAACCAGAAGAAATCTGAAGGTGGTGATTTTCTGAAGAACATTGTTCATACTCAAGCAAGAGCCACCCGGAAAAATATTTTAAGATCAACTTGCCCAAGATCAAATCAAGAATACAACAAAGTCAAGTATATCAAGCTCTGAAGGATACAAAGTCTGCAATATCAAGCTGAGAAGGCAACAAAGTCAAAAATTGGAGGCTACAAGTTTCAAGGATCAATCAAGCCGTAAAAGAATACTTTGTGAGCAATTACAGAGGTAATTTTTCAAAAGTTACCAGCGGCATTAAATGTGCAGATCAAATTGGAGATTTTATCAGATCAAATTGGCAAGTTATCAGATCACCGGTATGGTCATTAAATGAGAAGGTATGACCATCAAGATCAGTTTGAAATGACCAATCAAATCAAGTGAACGTTCAAAATTTGAATGTTCATAACGGGCAAATAATTCTTTGAATTATAAGAAGCCCAAGAAGACTTGAAGAACAGCACGAGACAATACGAGATACACGGTAGAAAACGAACAACAAGTGATATTGAGCGGTGAATGCGATCAAATACAAAGTGCTGAGATATTGAGCTATACACGAGAGGAATTCAAGTCTTAGAAAAAGTAGTTGGGAACGTAGCTTTGTGCGTAGCGTTCGGGAACGTAGCTTTGTGCGTAGCGTTCGGGGAGAGTAACTTTGTGCGTAGCGCTCGGGAGCTTAGCTTTGTGCGAAGAGCTCGTGGTTGAGTGTAGCTTTGTGCGTAGCACTCGGGAGTTTCACTATTGTATCTGGGTGATTGAAGATAGTGGAAACCTTCCCTGCAGCAAGGAAGAAGTGGAGTAGGAGAATTACACCATCTCCGAACCACTATAAATCTCTACCTCTTATTTACTTTGCTGCACTTTACATATTTGCATGTTTTAACATACTAACCCTTTACGTACTGTGTTGATCATATCATCTAGGTTCGTGTGTTCCCACGTTTGCATGTGGCTCAAATTTTGCATACATGTTCTTTGAGCTATTTTAAGAGTTTCCAACGTATTGCATGCGAGTTATCTCTTTAGTTTTACGCAGTTTGGTTTTATAGCACTTTACCGTACGATATTCCGCTGCACATTTCAAGTTGATTTTTAATCACTTGAAATCACTCTGGTTGAAGTGTTATAAAGTTTTTAATTGTTTAAGAAGTCTATTCACCCCCCTCTAGACTTCTTCCACCCTATCGGGACCAACAAGTGGTATCAGAGCGGTTGTCTATTGAGTCAATATTTGACTGCTAGACAGATCTCATAATCTTCAAGATGAAGAGAGACTTGGCTCCGAACCTATTATTTTCACTTGACAAATTTGATGATTGGAAAATACGTATGTAGGTTCATTTATCCACGTTACATGATGAGATGTGAGAAGTAATTACCAGCGGTCTGATAGACGTCAAAAGTACCTATTTATCAATAACTTATTAAGTTGATTTCTTGCTAAAAATAAGTCTTAAAGAGTGCAATTACGTGTTTACATGCTATTTTACTAACAAATTGCAAATGAGTCTTGTGTGGAGTGTTTTGAAGAATTTCTACAGGAATGAAGGCTGAAATCAACCAAAAGAGAGCATAAATCGTTGCAAGGAAGAATCAATCCACATGGGAGCACACAGAGACCAAACTGGAAACAACAAAAGGAAACGAAAATAAATAACCCACGCCCACGAGCCGCACACGCGTGTGAGCTGGCGTGGAAATATTCCAGAAACTGTCCACCCTAGTCCACACGCGTGTGGCTGACATGGGGCGGCACCAGAAAATCTGCGCGATGTTTTAGTATTTAAGGGACATTTCAGCTAGGTTTAGGGAGTTTTTTTGGACGCATTTTTCTATTCTACATTTTAGGTTAGGTTTGGAAAGGATTAGGAGAGGAGGAGAAGCTCCTTGGAGAGAGAACTAGATCTCCATAGCCTTGAAGATCTTTTGGGTAACTTCTTCCATTAAAGATTTGTTTTCTCTTTGGCTTCCTCTTACTTTTCCTTTTTCCTTAAAGTTATTTGCTTTATATATTGATCTTGTAGATATGCTTCTCTATTTTGATGCTTTGATGTTATTAAGGCCTATGAAAGGTTAATCCCTTGGATAGGGGCTAGATTGAATGGATGATTAGTGTTTATGATCTAATTTGATTAATGAGTTTGATTTCTTTGGGGAATGTTGAATCTGTGAGTATGTCTTGTATGATCTTGTTGGATCGAGGGCCCCGATCTCTCCAAGAGTGTAGGATCATCTCTTTGGCGAGATATCGCAAAGAGATGTAGCCCACTACCCACATCTCCCGCTCTCAATCTGAGAAGATGAGATCCGGAGGGAACTTGTAGACAAAGTGTTTGATAAAATTCCCCAACCGACTGAGGATTGGGAACTTGAGTGTGACGCCACTCAAGACTATGTTTCAAGCTCCTTCAATCATGGCTCAATAGAGATCAATACTCTACCTTACACCTTTAACCAATCTCCATGATATCTTAGCCCCATCCGCCTTTATTTCTCTTTGTTTACCTCTTTATTTCACTATCCTTTACCCTCTTAACAAATCCTTTTTACCAAAATCCCCTTGATCCATCTTAAAAGTTACTCCAAACCAACCAAGATAGCAAAGCCGTATATTCTCCTATTTGTCATCCACGAGAGATACGACACTCGGGGAGTTTATGACTCTTCGTTTTAACAACCTCCATACCTTCACATTCACTCACCACCATACACACAAAAATCAAAATGGCGCCGTTGCCGGGGATGGCAAACGGTGAATTTGAAGTTTTACTATCTTGAGTTATTTGGATAACTTGTTTACTTTCTTTTCTTTTGTCTTATTATTATCACTAATTACACTTCCGCACCCAACCACACATTATTTGAGCTAATCTGTGAAAGGAGTTACCTCTTGTGCTCCGATTCTTTGCCTGAAAATTTTGATTGTAGGAAATCTTTGATAAAATCATGGATCCACCTCCACCTAATGAGCAAGCTTATCATGGTCATATACCATACGAAAGAAATCCCTACTACCTTTCACAACCCCAACCTTCATACCCACCACCTCAATATTATCATAACTACCATTTCCCTTACCCACCCCTTACCCACCTTCTTTCCATTACTCACCACCTCCTCCACCAACTTATTATCATGAACAAGTATACGTAACACAACATTTTCAACCCCAGAGATATCCTACTTACGAAATACCTCCTCATTACCCTCAAATGCATTTCGACGAGCCAAAACATCAAAATTCTGAAAATTTCGCGAGTTGTGATCCTGCCACTTGATCCACACGCGTGTGAGCCGGCGTGGGAGCTCACTGGAATAATTCCACGCCGACTCACACGCGTGGTGAGGACGAGGATGGATCCTGTGCATATGCCTATTCCTCTACTTTTCCAGAGCAGTCTCTTTCACCTGGAAGCCACCAAACCACCCTCGAGCAACGCCTAAATGACTTCATCCAAGAAACGAGGGA
>CM008334.1:43675288-43690991 GCA_002525835.2 Ipomoea batatas | reverse complement strand
TTACTTACAAGAATATAATATGTACAAGATTAATAAGTTGGGCTAATGAATTCATCCCTTACAATTAAATAGATATATTAGAATAAAGAAGCCCATAAGATGTCTTAAAGACATTATACTTATATATATTAAGAAATTGGGCCATGTAGGAATATTTTAATTACAAGAATTGTAAGGATCCAAATTGAATAAAATCCCTTACAAGAATAAATTCAAGAATTGGCTCTTGATTAGAATAATTAAATTAGGCTCAAGAAATATACATATATATATCTATGTATTAAATTGAAAGAACTAGCCCAATTAAAATAATTAAATTGCCCAAGGAATTAATTATCGATCATAAGGCTTTAACGAATTTACGGGGTGTTACAACAGGTTCAGACACGCGTTGCTCGATGAGCTTGCTTTGGTACTAGAGCCACCGCTTCGGGCGATAATTCGCTTTCCTAGACACACTCTTATAAGTAGGGGTTCCAGTGTTCCACACGAGCCCCCGATTATGCTATTTCACGCATTTGAGATCGGATCATTGATAAGTGCCAAAAATAGTCCAATTGCGGGTCATGATTAGATGATATTTTAATGATTCTACACCCAATTGTGATCACTTTCATGGATAAAATCTCTAATTAACTTCTATTTGATAAATCCAGCTCAAGAAAAATACTTTGAATCATTTCCGAAGGATACATCAAAGTTTTAGGCCAAGAGAAGCATCAATCAAAGAAATCATCATGCAAGAGGCTGCCACGCCCACTCACACGCGTGTGACAGGCGTGGGAGCAGACCAGTAGGGCAACAACGGAAATCTGATTTTTGAGCAGCTATTTAAACCCTTTTCTCTCATTTTTGGAGGAGGACTCTCCCAACTTGCAGATCTGAATTTTCTTATCATTCCTTCCCCTTTGGGGAGGAAAAACATACTCAATTTCTATTAGATTAAAGTTAGATCTTAGGATTGAAGATGTAGACTCAACACTCTTTGGGTAACATATTCTTTTCATTGGATTGTTAGATTAGATTTATTGATTGAAAGTAATCTTTATTTTATTGCTTTTGTTTATGTTTATTATGGTAGAGTAGAGTAGTTGGGTGTGTGTGCCCTTGTTGATCTACGGATTGTTGCTTATAATTTGATATTATGATCTTGGTATTGTGGGAGTGTGTTTGATGCTTTGTATGGATGATGTTGCTTAATCTTTGCTTCTATTTCCGGCCGGGATAGGTAGTAAACCCGTAGGAAGTGAGTGTGTGCGCGATAGCGGCCACTCACGAGCCTAGATCATCCATATCTCCGCTCTTAATCCGAAAGGATGAGACCCGAGAGGAGTGGTAGGCAAGGTGTTCGATAAAATGCCTCAACCGAATGAGGATTGAGAGTTTGAGTGTGACGCCACTCAATACAAAGACCGTGAATCCCTAGATCAATCCCAAAACCCAATTCCAAGCTACCTAAGATAATCAATCCTTAGACTTAACTTTGGCATGCACCCCTTTCGTTTTATCTTTCATATTTTCTATCTTATCTTACTTTCAAACCCTTCACCCAACCATGAACTCTTCCCTTAATTCTTGAAACTCTTACCTTTCAACCTCTTAAATGCCACACATATTCGGTTCCCATTCGCCATCCTTGAGAGACACGACACTCGGGGAATCTTCCTCGTTTTACCACTTCCATCACCTTTCACCTTCACACTTTCGCATTCACCTCCCATTAAATTACATCTTTGTCAATCCTGACCATTTTTACCAGAGAGAGTAGAAGATCATCGCGTTTTCTTCACTCTTCCACATAACTAACGTCAATCAGTAAGTTCTTCTTCCGCTCCCTCTTTTTATGTCTAATAGCCTTACCCCCTGGGTATGTTCTTGGGCCGAGCCACTAAAACACCCTCCATCCGCTCATAGGGATAAGATATGTCTGCTCGGACAGCCAAAATATATCGGGTCTGGATTACAATGACGACGTCGAGGTCGAGGTTGGCTCTTTCACAATTTCTTCGTAAGATTCGACCCTTCGTTAGATAGAAGGGTTTGAAAAAGTTCCAGCTAAGGTTGCGGAAGGTTAAGCTCGGTCACGGACTCCTCCATCAACTAATGAGGGGGTCGATACCTCAGGTTGAGGCAAATCTCCTCGGGTAGTGCTTTCAACGCTTTACACCGCCTTATCTCTGAACTTCGTCGCGCGAATCGCCTCCTCCCTCTTAGTGGAAGCCAGTTCCTCAGTCTCCCTGGTCACATACTTGAATCAATTGGTTGCATCTCCAACCCCTGCGTGTTAGGTAGCCTTCAAGACCAGCCGATCCCTTGGCAACGGTATTAACCAGACCAAGGGCGATTAACCAGACCAAGGGCGATAGATGCCCTATAGGTAAGAGAAAAGATGGTAGTGAGAATAGAGACGCTTACCTTGATGGATTTGGATAGTGCAAGCCTAAGGAAAGGCGGGGATGATATACCGTGGAAAGATGAGGAGCAAGAGGAGCAACAACAAGAAGAAGGAAGAGCAAACACCGTGCCTGTGACACCCCAACCTCACACAGGCTGAGATAGATAAAACTTAACACAACAGCTGCCTATCTCAACCAACAAACATAACATAGCGGAAGCGAATTTAAAACTTAAGGCGTCATGCCACATCTAGGTATAAACACAGCCTAGATGCACAGGCTAACATAAGAAACGAACTAAGCTGTCATTCATAAAATAAAATAAATCCTCAATCCATAATCAACACTACTCGAATCACTAGTCAAGAGTATAATAATATATCAAAGGCACAGAGGCCCAAAAACCCAAAGTCTAACATCATAAAACTAGTCTAAGCGTCCACATAGATAAGCTCTAACACGCTCGCGCTCAGACTACTCCATACCTGGAAAACACGCAAAGAACCATTAGCAAAAGAATGCTAAGCAACCACCATTCACACCTGCAAGGAGATATAGATATACATAAGCTTGTAAATAGGTTTACACACCCGTATAGAATATAAACACCAACGAACTGTTCAATAGTTCAAACAGATACTCAACAACAATAAGCTGAACGAATCATAAACCAAGACTCAGTCAAACAAAGCCAATATCCAACAACGAAACCATAAGGCAATAACGGACCATAACAGAGATACCAACTGAACAACAATCCAAAAAGGACCAAAAAAAACCTCAACGAGAACCACAAGATATCAACCGAATAACACAAAGGACTCGCAACAACCAACCACGAAAGAATCCCAACTCCAACTTCCAAACCCTCAAACCAACCATCAAGCCAAGTCAATCACATAGCCAAAAGTCATAAGTCAAAAGTCAGAACCCGGAAATCCGGTACACAGGGGTAATGAGCCCAATCACAGGGACCAAAGTCCAATCACAGGGACCGTAGTCCAATCACAGGGACCGAAGTCCAATCACAGGGACCTAAGTCCAATCACAGGGGTAATCAACCCAATCACTAGGACCGAAGTCCAATAGTCAGAAGTATCAACCCAGATAACTGGTACACAGGGACCGAAGTCCAAAGTCAACAGTCAATAATCAATAGTAGCACAGTCAAACCAACCAACAACCTCCAAACGATACCAACAAACCACCACCACATACTCATACTCAGCTCATCCCAAGAACCATCACTCAGAGTGCTCATCTCAGATATGAACACAAACCAACTCCCAGATAATAGACTCGAATAATGGACTAAGAGGTACGAATGAATACTCAGAACCACGGTAAAATATCCAATAAAATACTCCAACAAACTTCAGAACAAAGAAGGAAACAAGCAACAGATCACTCACCTCCACTAACCACTACCTTTACTCTTACGGAAGACCCCAACGGTTACATTATCCCGCTAGAGCACCCCGCAAGAGCAATTCTCACACACCAAATCAGACTCAGCTCAGAATACAAAGAAAGGTTCCAGATTACAAAGATCAGATCACAATACACCAACATCCCATCCAACAGAGGTCAAATAACATGGAAATCCAACCAACAAGCAATCATAACAACACTGGCAAAGGATCAAGACACAAGTCCAAGAATCCAATAGACACAATCAATAATAGGCTAATAATCAAGGAATTTCAGGATTTCCAATCACCAAATAATATCACATAGAGTGAGAGTGTAAAAATAGATTTTGATGGACATAGTGGTTACCTTTGAAGCGTATCATTCCCAAAAGCGATATCAAACTCAAAAGCTAGGTCCATGACCACGAACCTCTGAATAATTTATATAATTCTAACACCGTCACTAAAAGGCTAATATACTATGATCATGTGAACCGTACTAATCTAATCTTATAATATTATGACTCATACTGAAACTATAAGCTTAATAATAACCAAAACATTACCTTAGTCACGCTGCTTAGCCTCGGGTTCGAACTCGTGCCTTCCGGCTCAACATACCAACACCAAACCGCTACACTACGCTGCTTCTTGTTGATCAGCTCTGCCATAAGTAGTATAAAGCCAGCCACCACCGCCCATGCTCCCGTTCACCATTCTGTTTCGTGCTTCGCACGGAGGAGGGGAGGCCGTCAACACGCTCCGCCTCGGCCTCACGGAAGAGGGTTCACCACCTCTGTTCCTTGCTGGAGTTGAAGACCGTCGCCGCTGCCCTATTCTGCCGCCGCTGACGCTGAAGTTCTGGGGCTGCTCGGTTCCATTGTTGCGACGTCGGAGATCGAGGAATGCCGCCATGCTACCGGTCTGCTTCGTCCAAGCCGCGAGGAAAGGAGAACGACTGAGGGTGCAGGTCCGTCGCTCGCTGGATTACCTCTGTGATCGTCGAGCTGCTACGCCAACCCTGGGAGCTGCACTGCATCGCCTATGAGATGAGGAACGCTGGGATGACGGTGGTTGTCGGCCTCGCCGAAGCTTCCTCCATCGTTGAAGAGGTTAGATGGCGCCTCATGCCATTGCCGGAAGGAGTTCGCCGTCGCCGTCTACGTCGAACGAGAGAGGGAAGCCGCTGCCGTAAGCGGAGCTGGAACCACCGCTACCGCCGCTACTCACGTTAAACGGGGAAGGCGAGCACATCGTGACCACCCGCCGCGACTGCCGCCACACTCTGCTTCGTCCGCCTTTGCCGGTTGTTCGCTGATCCTCCACCATCGAGAAATGGCGGAGACGTTGGGAGTTGCTTGGACTGGTGAAGCCGCTACGCTGGCCAGCTACGTCGCCGAGCACGGGAGAAAGAAGGGAGCTACCGGAGGTCTTCTTGGTGGTTGGCCGGGATCCTCTGTTGCTGCTGGAGTAGGTGGCCGAACGCGAGACGAAGGGGAGACGGAAGACGATGCAATGTTCTGGAAACAAAATGGGATTTTTTTCAGCAGCTGCTCACCTAGGTTTCCCTAATTAGAAACCTTCCATTTTGGCCTAGATTGGAATGGGCCACATTAGGTTGTTGGATCAATTTAGAGGTTGGGTCAAAGTGATCATAGTATAATTATTGGACTTAAGGTAGTTGATTGGGTCCATGGCTTTATAATATAAATAATATAGTATGGGCTCAAGACTAATCATAGTCTATAAGAAATATATATATACACACATAGTTATGGGCCTAAAGTATTTAGATCTCAAAAATAGTAGTTTATAAGAATGGCTCAACTATAGTCCCTAGAAACAAGTATATATATAATGATGGGCTTATATAATTCATGTGGGCTCCGTAATTAATATGGTATGGAATACATATATATATATATCAAATAGAAATTATGGACTTCTAGTATATAAATCATATAAAAAATATGTGATCTCAAGCCCATGGGAAAATAATTATACTTATAATGGTTTGAATAATTACTTAATAATAAAATAACCCCCTCATTTAAATATTTATATTCAAAATAATAGTAGGGAAAATGCGGGGTGTTACAGTGCCTCAGGGATTGCCACACGTTATGGATTGGGAGAGCATGAGGGCTTTCCAGTACCACCTTTATGGAGAGAAAATGTCATTCCTTCATACCCAAAGAGACGTTATCACGAGACACGGTGATGCCATTGCCCTACTGTAACACCCCGCATTTTCCCTATTATTATTTTAAATATAAATATTTAAAATGAGGGGTTATTTATTATTAAGTAATTATTTAAATAACTATAAGTATAATTATTTCCTATGGGCTTGGGATTATATACTCTTCTATATAGTTTATTGTTATGATTGATAATAATAGTCTATAGCCCAATATTTCTATAGTTATATATATATATTTTTTTACATAAACAATATTATTGAGCCCACATGAATTATATTTCTTAAGAATTATACTAAGCCCATAATTATATATATGTCTTATAGACCATGATCAGTCTTGAGCCCATACTATATTATTGGTATTATTAAGTTATGGACCCAATAAATTACCCTAGGTTCAAATAATTATATTATGATCATCCTTGACCCAATTAACTTAACCCAAATCCAATACATAATATATAGTTTTGATCCAACCTTCTAATTTCACCCAAGATCCACAAGCCCAAAATGGAAGTTTCCAATTTTGGAAACCTAATGTTCACCAGCCAACGTTACTACATTTCATCCTTGCCTCTTGTCTCTGCCTCTCTCGATCATGTAACCAACAACAACGATGAGGATTCCGGCGAGCTCGGCGTGGTGTGGCAGTCCAGCGAGCAGCAACCGGACGACGACCGAGGGAGATAACAACGAGAATGATGGAGCAGAACAGCGACGGTAAGGCGGAGGTGCAGCGGTGGTCACGGCGAGTTGCGGCGGCGGTCTCCTCTCCGGCCTTCTTTCTCCTTCGCGACACTCGACAGAGCAAGGAGCAACAATGGCATCGTGCATCTTCCCGGCGGCGTTACGTGACAGCCTTGGCGGTAATCTCCCCTGTTTTTCCGGCGATGGAGCTAGCGGGTGGCCGTGACGGTAGTGGAAGCGGAGCAGCTGGCCATGGCAGCCCCCAGCCTCCGGCTTTCTCTTCACCGGTCTTCACCCTCCTCCGCAAAGCAGCAGCAGCTTGGTGTGGTGGCGTTGTGAACCTGCGGTGGGAGATGGCGGTGTTCCCCTCTCCGTTAGATGAAAGCAGGGAGAAGCGGTAAGTGCGACAGGCAGCACCAATGGCCTTGTGACACCCCAACCTCACCCCAAGCTGAGATAGATAAAACTTAGCACAACAGCTGCCTATCTCAACCAACAAACACAACATAGCGGAAGCGAATTTAAAACTTAAGGGCGTCATACCACATCTAGGTATAAACACAGCCTAGATGCACAGGCTAATCATAAGGAACGAACTAAGCTGCCATTCATAAAATAAAATAAAATCCTCAAGTCATAATCATAAGTACCCAAATCACTAATCAAGAGTATATAATATCTCAATGGCACACAGGCCCAACAACCAAAGTCTAAACATCATAAGACTAGTCTAAGCGTCCTCATAGATAAGCATCTAACGCGCTCGCGCTCAGACTACTCCATACCTGGAAAACACGCAAAGAACCATTAGCAAAAGAATGCTAAGCAACCACCATTCACACCCGCAAGGAGATATAGATATACATAAGCTTATAAATAGGTTTACACACCCATATAGAATATAAACACCAACAAACTGTTCAATAGTTCAAACCGATACTCAACAACAATAAGCTGAACGAATCAATAACCAAGACTCATCCAAACGAAGCTAATATCCCACAACGAAAGCATAATACAATAACAAACCAATAACCGAGATACTAACTGAAAAACAATCCAAAAGGAACCAACCAAACTCAACGAGAACAACAAGATATCAACTGAATAACACAAAGGACTCACAACAACCAACCAAGAAAGAATCCCAACTCCAACCTCCAAACCCTCAAACCAACCATCAAACCAAGTCAACCACATAGTCAGAAGTCAGAAGTCAAGAGTCAAACCCGGAAAACCGGTACACAGGGGTGATGAGCCCAATCACAGGGACCGAAGTCCAATCACAGGTACCGTAGTCCAATCACAGGGACCGACAGTCCAATCACAGGGACCAAAGTCCAATTACAGGGGTAATCAACCCTATCACAGGGACCGAAGCCCAAAGTCAGAAGTCAATAGTCAATAGTAGCACAGTCAAATCCAACTAACAACCTCCAACAACATCAACAAAACCACCATCACAACCACATACTCCAACATCAACTCAGAACAACCAAACAAGTGTTCATCTCAACTATGAACACAAACCAACTCCCAGGTAATGAATCAAGGAATCAATAGATCAAGAAAACCAAAAAGGGAAACCAAAGACATGAATCAATACTCCAAGATATGGTATAAAATACCCAATAAATGACATGAATAAATACTCCAAAGACATGGCAAAATACCCACAAAACGATCCAACAATAATCAGAACAAAGGACCAACAACAGACAACAACAACAGAAGACAGATCACTGGAATCGAATTTCCCAGTGAACCTGCGGAACACTTCAACGGAGCTCTGCCTTCCGCCGGAAACTCCTCCGCGAGAAGGAGACGGCCTCCCTCAACGGGCCTTCCCCTTCCGCCCAAGACCACCGTTGCCACATTGCGGAGCACCTAGGCGGGTTACATTGTGCCGCCAGGGAGTTCCGCAAGGCCAACCCCGAAACCCCCAGAACAGTTTCTGCCCAGATATCAACAAACCATTTCCAGAATGCAAAATCAGACCAAATACACCAACAATTCATCCAATTTAGAGTCCAGAAATAGGGAAATCCATAACATCATTGATCATGCAACACTAGGCAAAAGATCAAGATGAAATCCAACAAATACAACCAAGAAATAGGCTAAACAACAAGAAATTTCAGGATTTCCAACACCAAGAACATCATATATAGAATAGGAGTGTAGAAATAGATTTTGATGGACATAGTGGTTACCTCAAAGAGCTTTTCCCAATCCAATCAAGCCTCAAGCTAGCTCACTAAGCAACACCTTCTTCTTGATCATCTTTTACCCAAAGAACCCCAAAAGAACATTATAAGAATATGCAAAAAGACTAACAAAACCACAAAATGCAAGGTAGATTCTAGGCTAGATGCACTTACCCAATCCTAAACAAGCTTAAAGGAGCAATCTTGACTTGAAAACTTGTAGGAGAAATGAAGATAATTTTTGGAGGATTTTTAGATGAAAATGGCGTGTGGAATGAGAGTGTAGGGAGAAGAAGGAGTGAAAACCTTTAGGGGTTTTTGATCTTCAAAATATATACTAAGGATACATACAATATTTAGGGTGTAAGACATTAATATGAAGTGGGCTTAAGTTGCTTATAATATAATAGATGTAGGAATTAAATATATTCAAGACTAGTAAGTTGGGCTAATGAATTCACCCCTTACCATTAAATATAATAATTAGGACAAAGAAGGCCATAAGATGTCTTAGAAACAATACATATGTATTATATAATATATGATCAAGAAATTGGGCTTGTAGGAATATTTAATTACAAATATTGTAAGGATCCAAATTGAATAAAATCCCTTACAAGAATAAATTCAATTAATTGGGCTCTTGATTAGAATAATTAAATTAGGCTCAAGAATATATACATATATATTATATATCAAATTGAAGGAATTAGCCCAATTGGAATTAATTACATTGCCCAAAGAATTAATTATCGAACGAAAGGCTTGAACGAATTTACGGGGTGTTACAGGCCTTCTCCTCTCCGTTATTCTCTCGCAGCTAGCAGCCAGCGACGAACCTCCCCTTCTCGCCTTCGCCCTTCCGCAACGGCAAGCAGTTGGAAAGGAACATCGACAACCTCCGAGAGCGGCAGCTTGTCTCCGTTCTCCCTTCCGGTAAGGAGCTACGTCAAGCGCTATGCATGGATATATTCATATATTGTGGATGCTAATGGGGCTTGGCAGTACCAGCAGGCTTTTGTGTTGTTGTTGGCGCAACTTAGCAGCAAGAGGCAATCGGCTTAATGTAACCGCTGTGGTCTTCTATAAGAGTAAGGCGGTAGTGGTTGGTGGAGGTGAGTGATCCGTTGTTTGTTTCCTTCTTTGTTCTGATGTTTGTTGGAGTATTCCATTGGTTATGTTACCTTAATTCTGGAGTATTTATTCATACCTCTTAGTCTATTATGTGAGTCTATTATTTGGTTGGTTGAATCCTTGATTACATTATTTGGGAGTTGGTTGGTGTTCATATCTGAGATGAGCACTCTGAGTGATGGTTCTTGGGCTGAGTTGAGTATGAGTTGGGGTGTGGATCCTTGAGTATCTTTGGAGGTTGATGGGTTGACTGACTGTGCTATTACTGACTTCTGACTATTGGACTTCGGTCCTTGTGATTGGGTTCATTACCCCTGTGATTGGACTTCGGCCCCTGTGATTGGACTACGGTCCCTGTGATTGGACTACGGTCCCTGTGATTGGGCTCATCACCCCTGCGTTCCAGATTTCTGGATTCTGACTCCTAACTTCTGACTGTGGTTGGGTTTAGTATGATGGTTGATATGAGGGTTTGGAGGTTGGACTTGGGAGTTCTTTCTTGGTTATGTATTCGTGAGTTCCTTGTGTTATTCGGTTGATACCTTGTCGTTCTTGTTTATGGTTGGTTAAATCTTTATGGTTGTTGTTCAGTTGGTATATTGGTTATGGATTCGTTGTCTTATACTTTCGTTGTTGATTATTGGCTTCGTTTGGATGAGTCTTGGTTTATGATTCGTTCAGTTTATTGTTGTTGAGTATCCGTTTTGAACTATTGAACAGTTTGTTGGTGTTTATATTCTATATGGGTGTGTAAACCTATTTACAAGCTTATGTATATCTATATCTCCTTGCGGGTGTGAATGGTGGTTGCTTAGCAGTCTTTTGCTAATGGTTCTTTGCGTGTTTTCCAGGTATGGAGTAAGTCTGAGCGCGAGCGCGTTAGATGCTTATCTATGAGGACGCTTAGACTAGTCTTATGATGTTTAGACTTTGGTTGTTGGGCCTGTGTGCCATTTGAGATTTTATATACTCTTGAGTAGTTGATGGGATGTTTTGAGACAGATTGAGGATTTTATCTATACAGTTATCTATTTTTGGTTAGCCTGTGCATCTAGGCTGTGTTATCTTACCTAGATGTGGCATGATGCCCCTTAGGTTTTAAATTCGCTTCCGCTATGTTATGTTTTAGTTGAGATAAGCAGTTGTTGTGTTAAGTTTTTATCTATCTCAGCTTGTGCAAGGTTGGGGTGTCACACCTACAAAGCGATGAGATTGCTAGGACAAGGGATGCTATGGAGAGACAAGGCCATATACTTGAAGAGCTCCAAGCTCAATTCATGAATCAATTCCATCCCCAGTCCTATAGTGGTAACCATTGATGCTCCCACAACTCCAAACCAAACCAAGCCATGCGTGAAGGAAGAAAAGGAGAAGAAATTTGAAGAAAAAAGATTTGTTGTTTTTTGAAATTGTGTTATATGAGTCCTACCGAAACATTAGGTTCCCTACGCGTGGGGTTCTGACCTTTAATTTCTTTACTTTCATTACACTTTAATTGCTTTCTAGTTCGTTAGTTATTTCCTTTGAAACATTTGCATTTCAATTCCTAGTCTTTTAATGATTCCTAGTTGGAAATGTTTTAGCATGTTCTAGATAGACTATGTTTGATGTTTTTCTTTAGCTTGATAATTGTTTTACTTTTGCATTTGAGCCTGGCTAAAGACGTTAAACGTAGCACTCTTGGGAGGCACCCCAAGCTTCATTTAAAAAAATGAGGGAATAAAAAGAGTAGCTTCCTACTCCATTGCACTTTTTAAAATGTTCATGTGCTAACACTTTTCTTGTAGCGTTGATGGCGGAGGCAACCATGACTCAAAGCTTAAAGTGTGGAAAAGAAAGGGATGCTCACTTGGTTGTAAACCTCTTATCCCTTTTACATTCGAATGGCCCGTTTTTCAATTCTAAAGTGTAGAAAAATAAAGAGAGTCTTTGCATAACACATTGCACACATGATGAGCACTCCATTCGGTTATTCACAAAAGGGTAATATTTTGACACCCCGAACCTCGGAAACACCTTTAAAGTGTGGAAAGAGGTTCACTTGATTTTCTATAGACCCGTGCTCCTTTATTCCACTTGGTCCTCAAGGCAACATCGAGGACGATGTTTGGTTTAAAGTGTGGAAATGAGGCACTTTGTACTTGATTTGTTGTGATAGCTTAATTGATTGATTGGTCTTGATTGATTTGGTGTACTTGATTTTGGAGAGTGTGTCATTGTTTATGCTATCTATGAAAGAAGCTTTGATCATGTGCCAATAAAGTTTTTATTCTTGGAATATCCTTTGGAAGTTTTTTTTTCCTTTTGCACCTTAGGTCAAATGCTTAGAACCAAAGAGGTTCGAAATCTTGTGTGCTTGCATGTTGTTCACCTCTTATTTTGTTAGGCCCTTAGTCAATGATTTCTCGAAGTAGGAGTGTGCATACCTTAACTTGAGAAGGTTAAGTTGTTTACATCGTTCCCACTACTGGGATCGGATTTAAGGCCCTTGCAAACTGACAGGTGAACTCAAATTTGGATTGCATGCTTTGTTAAATGGTGTGAAGCAGTTTCCCTGATTCTTAAAACTTGATCTTTAGGGGTTTTGCTTGGTTTGTTTATTCTGAGAGTTGTATGGCGCATGTTTAACACCCTTTGTAGATAGTATAGGGGATCTCACCCTCTCTGGTTGCTTGCACCATAGACTTTGCATGACCAATTGATGTGATTAAGTTATCCTAGATATCTTTGGCATTTAGATGATTATGATTTGATTGAGATTTTGTTGAGGGCAAGCAAAGTTAAAGTGTAGAAACTTTGATAAGTGCCAAAAATACCTAGGCTAAGAGTCTAAATTAGGGGTGCAATTATTTGATATCCTTTTGTCACTAATCTATGGTGTTTTATGCTATAATGTGCTAATCAATTGAAAAGTTCAACTCTTGGTATACTTTGGATGGTTTTATAGGTTCTTGAGGCTCGAAGGGGAAACATATGGACTTGACAAATGAAACAACCAAAGAAAAGGGACCATGAGTGATCCACGTCCACTTCCACGACGTGGAATGTGGCGTGGAAAATGTTCAGAGAGTTCCATGCCACAATTCCATGCGTGGAGAAGAGAAGATTGTGTTTAAGTGAATGATCCATGTTTGGTTCCACACGTGGACTTACACGTGGAACGGTCTTGGGCGAGGAAATGATCAAGGGGAATTGGAGGAAGCTATTTAAGGAAGGCGATTAGATATTTTAGGGGGATTCAATTTGGGGAAAAAGTATATTAGACATTCTAGAGAGAATTTAGAGCTCATTTATTAGATTGTAGAGAGAGGAACATTTACTTTCATTTGCAATCTTGTTGAAGGATATCTACTTTCAAATGCTTTGATTTGGAATTCAATTGATTTTGCTTAGGTAAATCTATAATTCTACTTTGATATTGTTTTGCATTTTGATTTCAATTTCTATTTTCAATTTGTGCATTTAGATCAATTGTGTTTTACATTTGCAATCATGATTAGGTAATCTCTCATTAAGAATTGAATTATGGAGTAACATGATGCTAAGTGTGGTTCTTCATTTCTAAATTGGAGATTGGATTGTGTGGATTGGAGGAATAATCTAAGGCATCAAGGCTAGGCAAGATATTGCTTGACTTGATGTAGCTCCTATCAATCTTTATTTCCTATTCTAGACTTGAGAACTATGAGTAGGTAAGGTGGCGTAGACAAAGTGTTTGTGAAAATGCCCTTAAGCCCCTTGGTTGCCTAAAAAGCACTGTAAAGCTAGGGAGAACTTAGTAGACCGATTGGTGAAAGGTACTAGCAAAACCACCCGGGAATAACCAACCACACAAGACAATTCTCCTAGACAATAGGCACACAATGAAGCATCATTTCTACTCACAATTCACTTCATAGTTTCTCTACTTGATTTCAATCTTGTTTCTTTGATTCTTTTGGAACTACAACAATAATTCTTTATTCTATTTGATTGCTTGTGATGAGGTGAATGAGGAAGTTGCAAGGCATTCCATAGAATAAAAACTAAAGAATGCTTCCAATTTGACCTCCATTGAGAACGACAAAACTCGGGGGCAACCCCAATCAATCAAAAAGAGAATATCATCGACTCGGACACCAAGCCCTATTCTGACGCGGCTTCCGCTGGTCAAGAGGGCACTAATGCGTAAGGATAATTTGCTATGCCTCCTGTTTTTGACAAATTAAACTTAAACAGAGCTCGACCTACTTTTGTGAAGGGCAGATACTCTTTCTTTTTAATTTTAGATCATGTTAACTCAATTTCCACAAAGATTAGGTTCGTAAATCCTTACAATTAAGCGCCAAGCCCTTTAGGCCGAGCAACTTGCTCATCTCAATCCTTACGGGTGATCTAGCTCGAAGGCCTCTATGATCCCTGAAATGGGCACCTTGCTCCCATCGGTTAAGAAACAGATACTTTGATGAAATATGAACCATGAGTAGTATGCCAATCAACGGTTATGGACATCGCATTTCAACAGTTTGGATGGGCATCATCCCAAAAAGCCATACACTCCATTTGGCAATCTGGAGTGAAGTTTGGATTAACAGTTTAGATATATGATTCATACATTCTGATATATTTTTGTTTATTGCCTGATGCCAGTATGACGATTTGAATTTTGAAAGCATAAAAACAAGCTCGAAACATGCTTATATGCATGAATAGTCTTACCTCAATGTTACTACTCACTATCACACAATGCTTTATGTTGTATGTTAGACAGAAGATTACTATCTTCTCACAATAGTCAGAGACTTGCTTTATATGTATGAAATATTGACCCAAAAAATAGGCTTTAGATGTGAGTTTTACTTATGCATACTTGGGAATCTTAAACATTTTGAAATTTAGGGATTGGTAAAATCAAAATATTTTACAGTTTGACTATCAAAACTAATTTTATGGAAAAATCACAAAATATATACATGTAGATCATAAAATTAAAATTTCAGTGCCAATACTGTAATGACTCAATGTTTTGATTACATTAAAAGTGATTTTTTAAAATGTCAAGCTCAAGATATGGCACGTTTGATGAGTCGCAACTAGAGGGTCAGTGATCTGCTCGCCGACTTTAGATATCGTTGATCAAATTAATCAGTACATGTGCGACATGAGTATTGCAAAAAGGACGAACATATTTAAGTTGTAAAACTCTTAGTGTAAGGCAGAACCAGACAATGAAAATCTATTAGAAGTACTGACATTGGAGTTTTGCGTAGGGTTGGAGTGTCAAAAGATATTTATGTTAAAACGAAAGGTCAATGACTTCCCGAGTGTCGGTCTCGAAGGAGGGACGTGGAGGTGTGTCAAACATTCGGGAGTTTACTAGATAGATTCATGCATAAGATTTGAGTGTGCTAGTGAGAGTGAAGTTCATTGGTTGGTTTGAGTGCAAGAGAGTAGTAAAGTAAAAGTGATTTTGGGAAATATGTAAAAAGGGTAGGGATTGGATAGTGTTCATGAATATTGCATAGTGAGAGTCTAAGGTCAAGGATTAGGATTGCTAGGATATGGTGTAACACCCCGGATCTACCTTACCGTACATCCGGAGAGTCACCGCCTGTAACACCCCGATTTCCCGTTCTGACAATGTAACACCCCAATTTTCACATCAGGGATTTATTACAAAATCCT
>CM008334.1:43642653-43658204 GCA_002525835.2 Ipomoea batatas | reverse complement strand
TCTATCCCGCGGTACACCGGACCTGTGAACTCGCCCCAGACTAAATGCCACTCCCCTTCAAACCATGTGAAATGGTCTAGGAAGCGAGAGGTGGTATTAACCATGGACCATTCGTCCCAATACTCTGGTGAACCGGGGTTCCATGGGTAGGGGTAATACACGATAAACTCTAATGGGTCACTTCCGGTCAACACCTCAAGGGGATAAAAACCATAGGAGGCCTGAACATCTGGGCTATCTTGGACAGGAGGGAAACTATCTGCAACTGGAGAGCTAGCTGGAGCGAGCGGAGCATAACCCAGCGCATATGGGTCGGTACCTGTGACACCCCAACCTTACACAAGCTGAGATAGATAAAACGCAACACAACAGCTGCCTATCTCAACTAACAACATAATATAGCAGAAGCGAATTTAAAACTTAAGGGGCATCATGCCACATCTAGGTAAGAAAATACAGCCTAGATGCACAGGCTAACCAAAAGAAGATAACTGCATAGATGATAACCTCAAATCATGTTTCAAAATAATATCCAACAACTAGTCAAGAGTATATGAAATCTCAAATGGCACACATGCCCGAAACCAAAGTCTAATCAACATAATCTAAGTCTAAGCAGCCTCATAACGGAAGGCTCTAACGCGCTCACGCTTAGACTTACTCCATACCTGGAAAACACACAAATAACCATTAGCAAAAGACTGCTAAGCAACCACCATTCACACCCGCAAGGAAATATAGATATACATAAGCTTGTAAATAGGTTTACACACCCATATAGAATATAAACACCAACAAACTGTTCAATAGTTCAAAAACGGATACTCAACAACAATAAACTGAACGAATCGTAAACCAAGACTCATACAACAAAACCAATATCCAATAACGAGAGTACAATACAACGAATCCATAAATAAGATACCAACTGAACAACAACCAAAGAGGAATCAACCACCCACAACGAGAACAACAAAATATCAACCGAATATACCCAAGGAACTCATGAATACAGAACCAAGAAAGAACTCCCAAATCCAACCTCCAAACCCTCATACCAACCATCATACTAAACCCAACCACAGTCAGAAGTCAGAATCCAAAAATCTGGTACGCAGGGGTAATGAACCCAATCACAGGGACCGAAGTCTAATCACAGGGACCGTAGTCCAATCACAGGGACCGAAGTCCAATCACAGGGACCTAAGTCCAATCACAGGGGTAATGAACCCAATCACAGGGACCGAAGCCCAATCACAGGGACCGAAGGCCAATCACAGGGGTAATCAACCCAATCACAGGGACCGAAGTCCAATAGTCAGAAGTTAGTAATAGCACAGTCAGTCCACCCATCAACCTCCAAAGATACTCAAGGATCCACAACCCAAACTCATACTCAACTCAGCCCAAGAACCATCACTCAGAGTGCTCATCTCAGATATGAACACCAACCAACTCCCAAATAATATAATCAAGGATTCAACCAACCAAATAATAAACTCACATAATAGACTAAGAGGTATGAATAAATACTCCAGAATCAAGGTAACATATCCAATGGAATACTCCAACAAACTCCAGAACAAAGAAGGAAACAAACAACGGATCACTCACCTCCACCAACCACTACCGCCTTACTCTTACAGAAGACCCCAGCGGTTACATTATCCCGCTAGAGTGCCCCGCAAGAGCAATTCCCACACACCGAATCAAACTCAGCTCAGAATACAAGAAATGTTACAGAATACACAAGTCAGATCACAATACACCAACATTTCATCTAACAGAGGCCAAATAACATGGAAATCCAAACCAACAAGCGATCATATACATCAATAGACAAAGGATCAAGACACAAGTCCATGAATCCATCAAACACAATCAATAATAGGCTAATAATCAAGGAATTTCAGGATTTCCAATCACCAAATAATATCATATAGAGTGAGAGTGTAAAAATAGATTTTGATGGACATAGTGGTTACCTTTGAAGCGTATTTAATCCAAAGCAAATCCCATAAGCTAGTTCATCATAACTATGGACCTTAATAATAAGGCTTAGACCAGGAATCGAACCCATGCCATCCAACTCCGCACTTAAACACCATACCACTAGGCCACCTCGCTTCTTGTGTTATGTTGTGCACCCACCGAGCTATTACTCCTCAGACGAACTCCCGGCCACCACCAAGATCATTCCAGCCGTTATCGTAAACAGGGGAGAGCGCAAGGTTCGCTTGCTGAAGCACGTCGCCGTTCACACGCCCGTCGTAAACAGAGAAGAACGTCGCCACCCAACATCCTATGCTGCCTCCTAAACTCGCCGGACCCAGCCACCTTGTCGGAGCTGCTGCTGCTGCCGCCTTCGCACTGGAATGCCGCCGAACGCCGTTGCCGATCACGAGGAGGAGAGACGGAGGTCCAAAGACGTCGCCTTGGTCACCCGCCACCACGAGCTCGCCAAAACAGAGAAGATCAGAGGAGCCGATTCCCGCCGCTGCTACTGCCACGAACGGAGGAGAGAAACGGGGAGGTCGGTGCCGTCAACATGCTCCGCTAGCATCGAACGCCGCTATTTCACGGATCTCCCGACACCGCTATTTCCCACCGCAGGGTTCGCCGGAAGTAGAGAGAAGGGACCACCGCCAACAACCATTGACCAACATTCGCAGCTGCATCGCGCCGGAGGGAGGAGCACCGGAGACAGGGGAGGTGTCGCCGTAGGAGAAGCCACCGCCACTGCCGAACTCGCCGCCGTTGCTGCTTGGTTCCGCTGCTGCTACATCCGGGAGGGTGGCCTATCGCCATTGCCGTCGCTGGAGTCGAAGGCCGTCGCCGCCGACCATCATTGTCGCCGTTCTTCCGTCGATCACCTACACCAGCACCTACCGCCGTGAAGCCGCAGCCGGAGCACGTGACTTCCATCGCTTATCTTGCGAGAAAGAGAGGTAGCGAAACAGAGGTGAAGGGATTTTCCCTTGGCTGCTGAACGAATAATATTACTATAGATAGTATGGTAGGTTTCCCTATTAGGAAGCTTCCATTTTGGGCTAGGTCAAATATGGAACTTGGGTCAAATTAGAAGGTTGGGTCAACTATTTTTGGCTTTGGATTCAAGACCAACCATGGTCTATAAAATCTAAATATTTATGGGCTCAGAGTAGTATTATAAACCATTTTTATAATCTAGTTTAAAATAATTCTTTGGGTCCATAGCCCATAATAAAATCATATACTATATATCTTATATAGGTATTTTGGGCTAAGAACATTTTAATGTAATATAATAATAATAAATATAGGTAGTCCAAAGAAAATACATTATTCCAAGCCCGATAATAAAATGATTATATTTAAGAAATCGTTTCCATAGTTGTTTAATAAGAAAATAACCCCTTTATACTTAATAAAGTAGTAGGAAATTTCGGGGTGTTACAGTACCTATCATCAACTGTACATAGTCATCGTAATCCATGCCATGACACTCATACTCCGGCGAACTTGGAGAGTTCGCCGCACTACAAGAACTTACGCTAGATTGCATCTGTAGGTAACACAATGAAGTGTAGTTAGCGCGACGGATAAGTAAGGGGATCCGTGGGTCACCCAAAATTAAATAATGGTTTTATAAAGCAGGTATTTAAAAACCTTTATTACCCTTACTCTACATTGATACTTTACCTGCAAACGAGTCATCAAGTATAGTTTGAACCAGTAATAAATAAGAATTGAAAAACAGTCTAAGTTCTTTTGATAAGTGATTGCTTACCAAGAAATGTATTATTCGACGCATCAATAATCATCTACGCATATAAGCAAGTAGTGGAAAATTATGAACTTCACATTTAATCACAATCATATACTTGAAAAATCTTCCCCACAGGATGTAAGGTTCGTTAGAATGATTCCTAGCTGGCCCTACTAGGTTCATAAAAACGACACATACCCGGACTTCCTAGAGTAACTATACTTTAAGTGTGCACACTCTCGCAGGAATTCCTCATCCTAACGAGTTATATAGTACTCGGCGAATAGACTTCACCCTTCAGTATGAATGATCATACTATATAGCAACCTTGGGCAAGGGCACTTTAAGCCACCCGAAGGCTAATCAAGGTCCTTGATAAGACTCCGAGATACCCTTATTTCAGGCACATTTTAGGGTGTTTATTCGCATCTATAGCATCCTTATTTGGTAAATTATGAGCGTAAATGCTTGAAAATTACTAACTGCTGCACAAAAGCTACTTATAGTTCAAAGGAAGTAAAACAGGAGCCCTGGGAGCATATAGAACCAAAAGATGAGCTTAAAAAGCAAACCAGGCAAAAGCGGAGCCCTGGAGGACCAGTCTGGAAGGCCACACGCGTGTGAGTAAGCGTGGAAACTTTCTAGAAGCTCTTCACGCACGCTCACACGCGTGTGAGAGGCGTGGAGGCGTGATGCACGAATTTTAGCTAGGGTTGTCATTTCAGAGACTATTTAAACCCCTTTGATGAATTTTCAGAGGGGGATTCCGGAATTTTAGTCTTCACTTTTCTTAGTTTTTCTTTGGAGAGATTTCTCCATTTTTCTTAGTTTTTAGATTAGATCAATCTCCATTGTAGAAGACAACAAAGCTTGGATTGAAGATCTTCTTCTCTCTAGGTGATCTCTATTTCATTTCTATAATTTTAGTTATCTTGTTCTTGGATTGAATTAGCTTTTACTTTCATTTCATATCATGAGTAGCTAATTTAGTCTAGGGATTTGGATTGTGTGATTGAATATTGATTTTGTGATGATCTTATTTCTATATCTTGGATCTATGAGTTTGTGTTGATGGATTATCTATTCTTGTCTTTTGATTGTTGTTTTGATGAGATCTTGTTTGGATTTGGCCAATCTAGATGAGAGATTGAGCTCTTGACTCTTTCATGTCTTTGATTAGAGTTAGGATTTAAAGCTTTACACAATCAAAGTTCCTATGGACTTCTTAAGAATAGTAGGATAGTGTGTAGCTTAAGTGTTTGATAAAATGTCTCTTAGAACTTTGGATGCTTGTAGGCACTCCTAAGTCAAAGAAGCCTTAGTACACAAGGTGGAAAAGGACTAAGACAACACACTCTTGAATAGACAATATCCTAGCAATCCTAATCCTTGACCTTAGACTCTCACTATGCAATATCCATGAACACTATCCAATCCCTACCCCTTTTACATATTCCCAAAATCACTTTTACTTTACTACTCTTTTACACCTACAACCAACCAATGAACTACACTCTCATTTGCAATTCCACCCTTCACCACTCTCAAATCCTATGCATGACTCATTCTAGTAAACTCCCGAATGTTTGACACACCTCCACGTCCCTCCTTCGAGACCGACACTCGGGGAGTCACAGACCTTCTGTTTTATCATACAAATATCTTTTGACATTTCACCCTATGCACGCAAGTGTTGTCAAAATGACGCCGTTGCTGGGGATGGCAATAGGTTGTCATATGTTTTTGTTTACTTTTGATTGCATGAATGCTAGATTTGAGAAATGTTAATCCATTCCACTTAATTTTGTTTTATCATTACTTGTTTTTGCTACTAACCCAATTGACTACTTCTAGTCAATTGTGGAAATTTTCGTTTCATTGATAATTATACTAGGTGAATGCACACGAGAGCAAAAGGAAATCAAGGTTTACTACCCTACATTCCTGAAATTAATAGAGCAACTAGATGGAAAAATACCCAAGGATCACAAATGGCTTCATCAAGCGCAATGAGAAACCCACAAGGAAGAGGCATAGCAGTACCAAACCCACTCCCAGTTCCAATCAATCCACAAGTACCGATTAACCATGAAGAACCAATCATTGAAGAACCGCAAGCTAACAGAGAAAATAATCAAGAGAACATTCGTGAAGAGGAATATTATGGAAATCCTCAAGAACCACAAAGATCAATTGCAGATTACATGACTCCGGACTTTAACATGCACAACTCGATCTATGTACCTCCAATGGAGAATGTCAACTTTCACGTGCATCCAACTATTCTCACACTGGTTCAAAACAGTCAATACTCATTACCATCTAAAGATCCTAACGCACACATCACAAGGTTTATACGGGCATGTGGGATGTACAGACAAGAAGGCGTTAGCGAGGAAATAGTTCGACTTAAATTATTCCCATTTTTAGTTATAGGAGAGGCAGCACGATGGTTGGAAAGCCAAGACGACAATCATTTCAGAACGTGGCAGTAGTTGCACCGTGAATTCATGAACGAGTTCTTTCCCATTACAAAAACTATGGGGATTAGAAGGCTGATACAGGAATTCAAACAAGGAAGACTTGAAAGTTTGGGAGAGGCTTGGCGAAGATTTAAAGTTCTTAAAAGGCAATGCCCACAAGATCTGATGCACCCATGGGACATGATTAGTAAATTCTATGGAGGGTTGACGGATGAAGGAAAGATGTCGCTTGACTCATCCTCCAGCGGTGCCTTTGTCTCTCTAGCTTTGCAAGAGGCTGAGGAACTAATCGAGAGAATATCTAAAAACACATCCTGTTGGTATGAACGACGAGGAGATCATGGAGGAATTTATGAAGTTGATAATCGAGTGGCAAGTGAGGCCAAAATCGAAGCAATGAATCACGAAATCAAGAAGTTACAGGCTATGGTAGAAAAAATGGAAGGAAAACCCAAGCCTTGTATGGCATTGGCACTTTATTGTAATATCTGTGGAGGACCTCATGACACCAACATTTGCACTTCTACGTCTGCATCTGAACAAGTTGAGGTAGTAGACTATCAAAGGAACTCCAATTTCAATGCTTATGGACAAAACTAAAGATCAAACAACAATTGGAAACAGGGAGAGGGATGGAATAATAGCCATAATGACGGATATCAAGCGCAAAGACAATACAATTATGGACATAAGCCTGCATATGGACAAAATGACAAGAACAGACTGATGTACAATCAAAACCAAGGAAATGGAAATCAAATGACCTAGTTCAGGCCACAATATGACTCTCAACTTGATTTTACTCAACAAACACGGGATGACATCCGTGAGGTAGATGAAAGACTTACAAGGACGATCATGGAACTCAAAAATGATCGGGCAAATCTGAAATAGGAAATTACTCAAGAGATTAGGCAAGAAATTTCTAGTCTTCGCCAAGAGTCGAAGGCTACACTAAAGACAATTGAGAATCAAATCTCTCAAATGTTTAAGATGATGTCAGATCGACACTACGTACAACTCCCGAGCAACACTGAAAACAACCCGAAAGAGAGAGTCAACGCCATTGATGCCAAAGAAGAAACGCATGAGAAATGCGATCCAATGGATGCTATCTGTGGAATTTGTCAATGTAAGGCAGACGACCAAAGAAACAAGGCTACCTCTTGTAGTCTTAACCTTGAATTAAAAAATGCAAGCAGTTCATGCACCATATCAATGAATGAACGCAAGGAGGAAACCACTTCGGAAGAATGCCTGAAAGAAAAGGGACTACCAAGAGACAACATCAAAAGCTCAGAAGAAAAAGAAACAGCTCGAGAAGGTAAATTTAAAGCTTTCATTCGGAAATTATTTAATAGTGAAGAATGCTGTGAGTTGTTTGAGAATGACATTAGTGATAATTTTACATGTTTAAGCCAAGAATCTTCGGCTTGTTTGACTGAGGGAAACCCCAGAAAGAAGGGTGACCCTGGAGCTTTATTGATCCCATGTTCTATACGGAACATGGAACCTAGAAACGCTCTTGCTGATCTTGGTGTTTCTATCAATGTCATGTCTTTAAATCTTTTTGAAAAATTGAACTTACCACGTTTGAAACCGACGAGGCTGACTCTACGTTTGGCTGACGGAACCACACGGTATCCTGAAGGCTTAGCGGAAGATGTTTTAGTAAGAATAGGAAAATTTCTTGTGCCTGTCGATTTTATTGTCTGTAAGATGGGAGATGATAATCCCCATGAATCCTTAATTCTTGGAAGACCATTTCTGGCTACTTGTCGTGCACGAATAGATGTTAGTTCAGGAGAAATCACCATGAGATTCGAAGGACAAGCCAAGAATGATGACAAGGAGAAGGCAAAAGAAGGAGCTGATGACGATGAAAAGGCGAAGGTCAAATCGAAGGTGAAACCAAAACCGAAGCGGAGGAACGATAAGCTTACTTGGAAAAACACGTGGGTACCAAAATGCTTATTACCCACCACTAAGGAATATGGTTGAATTCAAACCCAGGTATAACGCATCTAGCCAATGACGTAAACCGTGGCGCTACTTGGGAGGCAACCCAAGATTTTAATAAAATGTTTTACATTATAGCTATGCTTTTGTTTTTAATGTTTTTAATGTATAACGCGTCTAGATATTGCTTTAGAAGAGCTTAAACTGGATATAGGTATGGAAGGGAAAACCAAAAATCAGAAGAAAACGATGCAGTGGACCTACACGAGGCTCACACGTGTGTAGCCGTGCGTGGGAATGAAGCAGTAAGCTCCCACGCACGCTCACACGCGTGTTGCCCGGCGTGGGAGTGAGGCAGAGAGCTCCCACGCACGGACACACGCGTGTTGCCGGCGTGGAAGGCACCCTACGGGTTTTAAACCCTTGTTCGCCCATTCCACCCTATTTTGCTCCCAAAACCAATTTTTCTCTTCTCTTCTCCACGCAAGGAAGAACCAAACTCAAGGTTTGAACATATTTCTCACTTTTTACCATTCAAAGAAGATTAAAACATCAACATCAAGGTACTTTTTCATCTTTTTGACTGTTTATCCTTGAATATTCATGAGTTTGGAAGAGCTTGAATGAGAAATTTATTCTACATTGCCTAGCATGATTTTGAATGACTTTGAATGATTATGTTTGTCATAATGCTTAGTAGAACTATCCTTTGATGTTTTCTTTCATTATTGATGGTTACATTGATGGATTGTTGTATCTTCTTGAACTTCAAGTGTGAACACCATTGATGAACAAATGGGTTTGTTAGATTTCTTGTTGAAATTATGAAATTGATGCTTGAATTGATGATTAAACTTGTTATAGAACTATTATATGTCATCAATTTGATTATCCACATGCTACATTGCCCAAATTGAATTTTCAATTTTGAAACCCTAATTTTGAATTTGGGGAAGAAGATGAAGTTGACTTTTTGAAATTCTTGACTTTTGTAGTTGACTTCTTATTTGACTATCAAATTGACATATCTTATGATGAATTTATGCATGTGTGTGATAATGTAATGATATTGTTGATATTCTTATGCTTGAATTGTCCAAAATATAGGGGAAACTATGGCGAAATTTTCAAAAATTCTTAACCCTATATGTTTAAAATCCATTATCTTGACAAGGAATTTTTCATTAATATAATGGTGACTTATTCAAAGACCATGAATCATAATTTCTATAATTTGTAGGATGGGACGCTCAAAAGAGATTGCAAAGAAATCGAAACATGATGTAGGAGAATCGAGTCGATCAAGGACACGGCAGCACACTACAGCTCAACAGGCTACACAAGAGCCGGGATCAAGGTCACTACGACACTTGACACCCATTCAACTCGCGACAGTAGACAACTATAAAGGAAAGCAGCTTTCTGTTGGCCGTCACTTTGAGGACAATGTTTTAAGAGAATTTGGTTGTTTGCAAGAAGTGAATATGCTCCTTGGGCACCCACAACTCCGTTATCTGTTTCAGTGGAGAGGACCCACCTATGGACCTGTCACCTATGAATTCTTAGCAACCCTGAACATTAGGAAAGAAGTCAACGATGCAACGGAGTCCATTTCATTCACTCTCTTCGGCAACCACTACAATATGTCTGTTAACACTTTGGGTGTTACACTCGATTTTCATGATGCAACAAGCGTGTCCATGCCATATTTCAGAGATTTCAAAGAAGATTTTGATTCAGATGAAGTTGCTAGACGATACTGGAGAAGCATCACAAACAATGCCCCGTACAACTCTTCGAATTTGAAAGCAAAGCTCATCACCCGGAATGCTTTGAAGGCTATCAAATTAGCCTTTGCTATAAATCTCTCTGGCCGAACCACGAATAGAAACAAGGTATACAGGCAGGACTTATTCTACATGTGGTGCATGGAGAGTAATGTCAGCATCAACATGGGAGTTCAGGCTAGAAAATGGCTCCAAACCCAACAAAAGCCAAAGGTTCAGACTGTGTTTATTGGACCTTTTGTTACTAAACTGTGCTATGGGTTGGGCCTACTGAACCAGCTGATGGGAGAGAGATTGGATGGTTGCTCAATTCTTTTTACCGTGGGTGAGTTCTTTGCTGCAGAACTAAGGCTTGGAGGTGATGATGCACCTGATTTAAATGATTCTGATGATGATGAGGACGAGGAAGAGAATGAGGAGGAAGAAGCTGCACAGGAGCAAGGCTCTATCCCGATGGATTGGACCTCGACACAGAGGCAGCTCCATGAGGAACAAATGAATTTCTGGCGTGAGCAGCACACTTGGCAGGAAGGCCATTTCACATCAATCTCTGCGAGACAGGATGTGCACACCGAGGACCTCAACCGCATGAGACAAGCGGTAGAGGAAAATGATAGAAGAATTGCCGCTCTTGAAGCTCGATTCGACAGGCAATTCCATCCTTTCGGTGATGAGTGATGCCTCCCTCAACTATTCTCGATCCTGACTGCTTGACAATTGATTCTGAGTCCTGTGACATTGGTTACTTTGATTGATGGTCCCGTTTGAACATTAGGTGCCCTATGCGCGGGGTTCCGACCTTTATTTCTTTTATCTCTTTACTTTACTTTACTTTATCGCTTTAGGTTATTTAATTTCCAACTGCTTTACTTTTCCGCATTTCTATTCAGATATTTCTACTTATTTTTATGCTTTATTATCTAAGTTTTTATTATTATTATTGCTTTTATATTTCTATCAGTTTTCTAATAATTGAATAATACTCCGAAAACCCTTTTTGTATGTTATGTCTCCATTTCTTATAGAGCATCTATAACAGGAGCAGACCTATGCTGGAAGCTAAAGTGTGGAAAGAGGGATGCATCCTTGGTTTATCCTCTTATCCCTTTTCTAATTTCAAGCCTCGTTTTGATCTTTAAAGTGTGGAAAATTTTCTTTATAGCTTTGTGTATGAGTTTATTAGAGTTTGCCATGATTAATAGGATTGTTTGATGCATACCCTTTATCCCAGAGCAATTTCCAAAGTGTGGAAATGGATTTTTATTTGTCTATCTTTAGAATCCCAGTTTTGTTCTTTTACCTTGTGCGTATGGAAACATCGAGGACGATGTTTACTTTAAAGTGTGGAAAGGACGCACTTCGTGCTTTACATGCTTACATGCTTAGTTTAGAAGTGAAGCTCTTGGGAATGATAAGCGGGTGCATTTGCAGTTTTGAAAAGAGAGTTATCATTTGTGTTATCTAGGGAGAATTTTGACTAGATGCCTAAAATTTTTACTCTCGAAATATCTTTGAGGAAGTTACTTTTCACACCCATGAGAGAGTTTAGAGCCAAATAAGTTTATATTCTTGCCTTCTTGCATGATGTTCACCTCTTATTTACGTAGGACCTTAGTCAAGGATCTCTCGAAGTGAGAGTGTGCACTCTTTAATTTGAGAAAGATAAAACTAGCGAGGCCCGGAATTGAACTAACCTTGGTAGGGCATGGGGCAAAAGGAGAGCCTAATGGTGAGCTTAATGAGAAAACAAAACCCTTGAACATTAAATAGAAAAAGGCATGAGGGGTTGACACGAGGAGGAGTCGAAAAGGCGAAAGGCCAATCACCAAAAGAGTTTAAAATTGAGGGAAGCCAATTCGTTGGGTTGTGTCCAAACCATAGTCTTCGGTAAGCAAAAAGCTTTATCTGGAGTCGGTTTTGTTTCCAATTATATCTTGCTCTCTTGATTCATATTTTCCATGTCTCCTCTAGGTTTAGTTGTGAATAGGTGTGAAATTCTCTCTCTTTTGTTTATTTTCCCATACCCTTTTTTTTTTGTTTAGCCACTCACCCTTAGCCCCATTACAAACCAAATAAAGTTCTATTTGATTTTAGCATGCAGTTTTAGAGTGATCTATGTGAGTATGAAGGGAATGTCTATGGGAGTTCATCTTAAGCCAAGTCTTGCATAATCTCAACTGAGCACATGTGCATACAGGGTTTAATCTACTTAATTTCAGGTGACCGGTTATTGGCCTGAGAGGGGAACTCACTTGTGATTCTGAGATGATTCTTGAAGCAGGTTAGGTTGTACAAGTTGGTTGGTGGTATGTTGGGTTGAGCAGGAAGGTAGTGTGATCAGTTGCAGTGCACGGAGGGTGGATTATCCTAGGTAATTGCTTGAGGACAAGCAAAAGTTCTAGTGTGGGGGAGTTGATATCTGCTATTTTGTACAATTATTCACCTCTTATTTTAGTTGTTTTGAGGTTTATTTTCTCTATCCTAGTGGAATTGGGAATTGTTTGTGTGTTATATTGTCCAAGTGCTGATTTATCTACAAGGAACAACAAAGGAAGAATATTGGAACATTTTGGACAAGTTCTGGAAGAAAAGGAAATTACATGGAAGAAAAGGAAATTACAAGGAAGAATACAAATTGGAAAAGAATTGGAAGTTGCCTAATGGGTCAAGGCCCATCTACCTCCTATATATTCTACATATTCTCTACAATTGATGGGGTTTCCCTTACAGAGTTTAAAACCCTAGTTAGTTTATTCTCTTTATATTTCCCTAGCATAGTTTAGATTAGTTTCACATTAGATTATTTTATTTCAAGCTTGGAATCTTGGATTGAAGTTGGATTTGTTCTTTATCAGTTAAGTTTCTCTTCCCTTTTATTTCTTGCAATGTTTATGGTTATTTATTATTGCTTTGTTTTGTTTACTTTAACCATACGTGAGTAATTCGCTTATGGGTTTGGATTAGGGATCCATTGTTAATCTTGATGTTCAATTTGTGATTATTGCATAAAGGGATTGAATCTTTTACTTAGGATTTATGTTGAATTGGGGATTTCTTTCTACTTGTTATTGATTGATGGCCACAATTAATTGCTAGTCTAGGAGAGAGATTCATTACAACGAAAGTTGGATGAAGACCTCGAGCCTTACCAATTTTAACCTAATTTTCCTACTACGAGAATAGGGGTAATTTTGGGGGCTTACAATGCTTAGGTGCTTAAGGTTATAATTGATGCATCACGACAGTGGGGCAATTGTAGCCTAATTCTATTTATTGATTACGAAAGTAGCTGAATTGAATTCTTATGTGCATTGCCCATAAATCCCTAGGTTAATTATTCTTTCCCTAATTCTGAGTTGATTGGAACATCAAGATTACAATCCCCCTAATCTGGCCCATACCTTTATTATACAGTTTATTCCTTAATCAATTTATTTCTTTTATTTTCCATCATTCAGTTATTAGTTGCTTGGATTCTAGTTGATTCACATACTCTAGTGCCTAGTAATTCACACAATTACGTGTCATAGCCCCAATCCTCAGCGGAACGACATTACACCCTTTTTACACTCATCATTTGTGCTCATCACACAAGAAGGCGTGAGAACGAGATCTTCAATGAGACACACTTTATTTGCATGTTTTCTATCTCAAATTGAACAAAAGGAGATAGATCAAGCGCTAAATGATTCAAGTTGGATTGAAGCCATGCAAGAAGAATTGAATCAATTCGAAAGAAATGATGTATGGGAGCTCGTTATTTCTAGACCAAAAGATCACAATGTTATTGGAACTAAATGGGTCTTTAGGAACAAAGCCAACGAAGATGGAATCATTGTTAAGAATAAAGCGAGGCTAGTTGTGACAGGTTGTGATTGTAGGGGGTGAGGGTGAATGTGTGATGGAAGGTGGAAGTGCTAAAACGAAGAGTCAAGACTCCCCGAGTTTCGTGTCTCTCAAGGATGGCGAATGGGAACCGAATCAGTGTGTTGGCATTTAAGAGGTTGAAAGGCAAGAGTTACAGGATTTGCTAGGATTGAAGGTCATTTGTAGGAAGGTTGAAAGGTTGATAGGGGTTGTGCAAAATAAATGGAAAGGCGGAGATTGGGGCTTTAGGCTTCTCTATGTGGTCTATCTTTGTATGGGTTTGCGAGCAAAGATGTGGAATAGACTAGGGAGTTCGTGGCACTTCACCAAGTGGCGTCAGACTTTGGACTCCCACATCCTCATTCGGTTGGGGCATTTCATCGAACACTTTGTCTACCACTCCTCTCGGATCTCGTCCTTTCGGACTAAGAGCGAAGATGTGGGTGAGTTAGACTCGTGAGTGGCCGCTATCGCGCGCACACTCACTTCCTGTAACCCCTCATCTATTCCGATAAGTCTAGGGTTCGAAAAATGTTTCTCTAGGCTATGACATTCATGAGATGATCTCTTGATACTTCAAAAAGATTTTTATAAGTAAGAATAGTTAATAATAAGTTACGATCCTACGTACCGGTCACGAACCGTAAAATTTTTTTAAGGATGTATATACAGTTCGAATTTCCCTAGGAAATGGATTATTATTCACGATTCGATTAAGCGTTAACTTCCTACTCAATTCAGTGGAAATTAGACGGACTATAAGAGTGTCATTTATTATGAACCTTCGTACCACTGTATTTCGCGAGATATCGGAAAATTGTCCAATTTTAGTGGTTAATGACGGGATTATTTTTAGGATAATTTTGGTATTGAAATTTTCCCGAATTGAGTTATATTGCTCCGAACTTTTATCTGATTTAATCCCTAACTGGCAAGGGAGTCTTACTCTACAAGACTTACCATGGGGTTGTGACAAGTGGCACCCTTATTTATCATATGGTAATTTTTAATTAATTAAGTAGGATGAGTATGGGATAAGCCATGCTAGCTAACTTATGATCCAAGCCACCTTTCCCATCCCTACCATTTTCGAAAATTAGAGAAGGAAAAAGAGAAAGGAAAAATATCATCTTCATCTTTGTGATCCAAGAACTCTTTAGCCATTCTCCTACACAAGTGCTTCCATACTAGGTAAGACTTTGGTTTTATTCGGTTAAAATGGCTAGAATCCTTTTCTAGAACTTAATTTTAAGCTAAGCATTCATGAAAATATTGTTATTATGGTGATCATTATTTAGGATCTTCGGTGAGAGTTTGGAGAAGAAGATCACAACTTTGTCTACGGTATTAAAAACTACTTGAGAGGTAAGGAATCCCTTAAGTCGGTTTAGTCACTTGAAAATGGACAAATGCTAGTGAAATATGAGACTAGGAATTTTATGTGAAAATTATGTGTTAAACTTGAGGATCTCTTAGTTGACTCAAGAAACTACACTTTGAATTTTTGGTAATTTTTGTATACATGTTCATAGCTAATTTATGCATGTATATGTTGTATTTATGTCCATATAGGATTATACTTGTGAAAATAGTGGAAAATCGAGGCATTACAACGCGGTTTTTGCTGCCCAAAGTTGGCAGATTCGGACGGACACGGCCCTGGACGCGCGTCCACTGCGCGTCCAGTAAGCGAGCTCACGGTCGAAC
>CM008334.1:43518188-43531149 GCA_002525835.2 Ipomoea batatas | reverse complement strand
AAAATAGCCTATTTGACCATTTTTCCAAATTTATTTTCAAGGGTTTTAATATGTATTACGGAGTATTATTAGTTTTGGGTGACAAGAAAAACTTATAACCCACAAACTACATAACAAAGGTAAATCGTATTAGAAAAATTTTGTACGACAAACTCAACCAAAAGTGTGTTGACGAAAATTAAATTTTTGATCTTTCAATACAAGAATTATATAATATAGTATACGTCGTGATATTGCATGCATCATATTTAGTGTACAATCATTTGTGCATTTGTACACATATATATTACTATTATCTTATTATTAATTGATTAAAAAGCATTAGTACGTAGTTTGGTACACAACATTTTGAGGTTGTGTATGTGATGGCTGCTGTGCCCATCTTTCCAACCGACTTATTGCTGCCTTTCTCGTCACTGTCGGCTACCTTTTCTTTTATTTTTCGTTCGTATTCGGTGTTCATGCCTGTCTCTAACACTAAATACTTTGGCAACCCCCTTAGGTTTTGTGTAATTACACTTTCTCACTTAATATTTTGTTTTTTTTTTTTTTTTTTTGGTGAATCTTATTAGTTAGTGTATGATATTGGTTTGGAAATCAGAATCGAAATGAAAATCAAATGCTTGGTAATAGTAATAGGTTTAATTTTAGTGAAAGTATTTTGTATGTTTGGTAGTAGAGTGAAAATGTAATGATTACTAATATTGATGTTTGGGTATGTATGACCCTATAATGAAAATAAAGATTTAAAAGATACAAAAAAAAAATCAAAAAAATCAAAGCAATTGATCATAATATAATGACATCCAAAACACCAATATAAACAAAACGAAAATCTAAAAGCACTAACCCAAACTTAAAATTCAAATTATCAATAAGATGGAATGATACTCGTTTTTAAATAGGGAATGGGGTTTTTAATTGAAGGGGTAATCAAATATCATAACTGTGTCTTAAAAAGTTATCAACTAAACACTAACAATGATTTTGATTTTCATTTGGTGTGTAAATCCTTGAACCAACCACACTATAACTTTGATTAAATAGTACTCTAGTGATTAGGGTTGAGTATTCGAGTCCAACTAATAAGTAAAGAATAGACAAAATAATATATTTGGAAGACTAAAATAGGTACAAATTTGATGATTAAGGGTACAAATAATTTTCTTTCTCTAAATTTTCATTTCTTTAGGAAAAATAAAAACTTTTACTAGCATTCTTTTTAGTCTATATCAACCAGTCATTGCAATTACTTCTAACTGTATCTTTTTTTAGTGAACTCTTTAAAAAAAAAACATTACACACTATTTATTAGACAAAAATTAGGAGTATCAATATAACGTAACCCACACAACCGTGGGGTTATGAATGACATTGTTTTTTAACCCTAACCTGCCTCATTTGCTAGTTTAAAAATAACTTTATTTAAAAAATGATTATATTATATAGCATACTATATTTTAATAAATGAATAGAAAAGGTGTAATTTTTAATTTATATGTACTATATTTCAATGGTAACAATTTTTTATTCATAATTACAATTTGTACTTTAAAAAAATTGAGAGTGTACTAATTTTAATTATACACAATGAATAACATTATATGATTTTAAGACAAAAACTTTTTAAAAGTATATGAAAAATCATGAATACAAAAATACGTCTACATATCATAGGGTAATTCATGGTCAGCTTGCCAATATCAAGTTATCAACTCACCTCGATACCCCTAGCAAAAATACATATCAACATTCGATTCTAGATGCAATTTTACCAAACATTGGGCCTTTATGTGCAAATTATATAGAAAAGAAGGGTATAGATGCAAAAGTAGCAAAAGTTACTCCGGTAAACAAGTGCACCGTCCGCGGAAATATTCGAACTTTTTTTAGCAATTATTATACAGAAGACTACACAATCAAGTACAAAACGAAGAATTCAAGAAAAACACACCAAGTTCTGCTGAGGATTCTTGTCTTACGAATTCTCCTGGGTTGATTCTTTGTTGCATCCAAGAATCTCAAATTGATTGCAAAATCTTGTTTGGGTGGACACTTGGCACTGTTTCATTTGATGATCAGGTCTGCTTCTTCTTCCCTTTCACTGTCTTTGACTTCTCCTGAAAATTGCACTACTTTCTATCTCTGTTTATATGCAAAGGGATCATTTTATTTTATTTTTTAAATTTCTGGGCTTTTTTTTTCCCTGCAATTTGGTATTGGTTGACTGCTTGTTTTTGGAATCTTTTGTGTTTTTGGTAAAATTTTCAAGGGTTACATGCTTCTGGATCTTGTTTGGGAGATGGTTTTTTTTTTTAGTATGATAATTTGATTAAGTTCTGTTGATGGAGCTTATTTATTTATTTAATTTTTTTTTTTATTTTTTGAATTTTTTCAGATTCTGGTGTAAACTGTGCATATACATAAGTTCAATCAGTCATTCAATAACATATAGTACTATATAATCAGGTATGTTGTAAATTTGGAAGGAGAAATAGTCTATTTGTGAGAATTAATGTTTGTGGTTGCATATGTTGACCCTTTGAGTAATAATGTAGTATAATTGAACTTTAATTTGCCTTGTCATGATTCATGGTTAGCATATAACAACCTAGAAAGATAAGAAGTGATTTTTTTTTTTTTGTTTTTTTTTTTTTTTAATTTTTTGTTGTTGTGATAGATGGTACTTTGTGAAGTTTTTAATGATATATGTTGAATTACAGAGTTGCCTGCTGATTTGATTTTGCGAAAAAATTGGATTTATTGCACTTTGGGCACTCGAGTTTTGTTCTGGATTCTGGATTCTGGAATCTGGAATCTGGAGTTTGGAATCTGGAGTTTGGAATCAGAATGGAAGCGAGGAGGCCAATGGTTAGATGTTGGGATAAGGCTGTCCCTAGTATAGTAACAGCATTATCATCGGCGTTTTTTGAGTGGGTGCTTATCTTAATGCTGTTTATCGATGGTGGTTTTGGTTATTTGATCACCAAGTTTGCCCAATATTGTCGGTTGCAAATCCCGTGTTTGTTTTGCTCGAGGATGGATCGTGTTCTGGGCAAGGAAAGAGTGGGCTTTTACTGGGATTTGGTCTGCTACAACCACAAGTTGAACATCTCTTCGTTGGTTCATTGCCATCTTCACGATAACCTTGTTGATGCCCGTGGAATGTGTGAAAGGTGCCTCTTCTCGTTTGAAACCTTAGATAAATTAAACACGGAAAAGTATAGATCAATAGCGGGGAAACTAGGTGCAGATGCTCACCTTGTTGATGAGGATCCTTTACTAGAGGACTGTTCGAGCAAAAGAAACTGCTTTTGCTGCAAGGAGCAGTGCGGTTCTAAGGGTTTTGCCCGAAAGTTGCTTCAGATTACATCTTTTGGTTCCGAGGCGGATAAACTTGATGGACCTTTGCCTGTGGAGAATGCGGATGATAGGGATGACGAGGAGATAACGAACCGGTTTCGTCAATTTCCTCTCTCGGAATACAAAAATGTCAGGATTACTTCTGAGAGCGAATCCGATGCTGCAATTTCAGACGATGAAAGTGCTCACGTGGTTCGTGAAAGGGAGAATTCCAAACCGGATTCAATTGATCGATGTATACTTCCAGAACCTCAAAATATTACCGTAGCTGAGGACTTGACATCCGAGAAATTGATACATCCATCTCCAGTGTCTGTACTGCCTTCTAATCAAGTTTTGGCTCAAGATGTTGACCATGAGTTAAGGGAGATTAATTTGAGGCAAGCTGAATGTGTCCCCGAAATATCTGCACCATCTAAACTTACATCTTTCGTTGAAGTCCCTCCGTCACCTAAACTTGAGTCTGGTAAGTTCAACTTTTTAATTTTATTGAATTCAATCAATTAGCTAGTCTAACTCATGGCCTCAATTTTGAATCTAACTGGTTGACCACTTGAAATATACCACGGGTAGACACAAAGTGGTAGCTGGTCTAACCCATCCTTATAAAAGCATATGTAAACACAAAGTGGACCGAACAAGCTCTGATACCATGTTATAATCTTAGATTGAGTCAAGGTCACTCAATTGAATTATAATGCACATGGGCCAAACCACACTAAAAGATTGAATTCAATCAATTAGCTAGTCTAACCCATGGAGTTATGTTCTTTCTTATATTATCAATGCGGGACTCTTAACATATTCCATATATAAAATCAGATGTTCTGAAACATATTTATATTACTGAAGATATGTGCATAGTTTTAGACATTTACCTATATTAACAATTACTTTCTTCCAAATTTGGTTAATTTTAACTGTTTATTTAACGATAACTAGTGATTTTAATGATGTAATTACCTAACTTCAATAGGTTTCCCTAAATGAATTATGAATCAACCTAAAAGTATAAATAAGAATTGTTAAACAAACTAAAAACATTCAGATGTTAGATCTCACCCATCCTTGCTTTTTTACGGCAGCTGTTGCAACAATGACCATAGAGCTGGAGAAGGAAACGCCTAAGGCAGGGAGTGATTTTATTCCGTCAAGTGAAACACCGTTGGATTCTAAGCCCGACACAACTGACACTAGTGCACAGATGGCTACGTCTTTTTTGGATTTAGGCGATGCTTATAAGTTGGCTACCAGTGGTAGGGTAAGGCAACTCTCGGGGAAGTTTTTGAAGCAGATGTCCTTTAAGGATTCTACGCAAAACAGTGAAGACTTGAAGCTCCTGCTGTCTCAATTTTCTGCTAACCGGGGAATTGAATCTTCCTTAAATGATATCGGGACCAGGCTGTCTGTGAATAGCGATGAGCTTAAAGGTTCTGATGGTTCCACGTCTCTCAGTATACAGATGATCCAAAGAAAGATCTCGCTCGAGAGAAACGAGTCTAATATCTCGCTAGACGGGAGCACGGTGAGTGAAATTGAAGGCGAAAGTATGGTGGATAGATTGAAACGACAAGTGGAGCACGACAAGAGATTTATTGGCGCGTTGTACAAAGAATTGGAAGAGGAGAGAAGTGCTTCTGCCGTTGCGGCGAATCAAGCAATGGCGATGATTACTCGATTGCAAGAAGAAAAAGCGGCACTTCAGATGGAAGCCTTGCAGTGCCTAAGAATGATGGAGGAGCAAGCCGACTTCGACAACGAAGCGCTTCAGAAAGCGAACGAAAATGTTGTTGAGATGGAGAAAATTATACAAGATTTAGAAGGTGATCTTGGAGAATATAAAAAGAAATACGGTGACATTACTCTCTTGAAGGATGTGGAGGCAACTTTAGAGGAAATCGGGGCCGAGAATTTAGAGGAAACTCTTGGCAATGCAGATGGTGATACAAAGCGGGAGATGGCGAAACCAATGGCGGGAAGCTCGATCCTTGATTTCGAAAACGAAAAATTATACATTACGAGATGTGTGAAGAAATTGGAAGAGGAGCTGCGTCTATTTTCTAACAACGCTGCTGCAGATATGATTAATGGTGAATTTTCGGCCGAGGAATGGGTTAATGTGAGTAATCCCGTCGAACTTGACCATAGGGAGGATTGTCAAGGAAATAGCGAAATAGAAGCGGGTCATTTGCAACAAGATGCAATAAAAGAAAAAGGAATCCCTGGTTCTCGAGAACCGTCCATGTTACCTCACAAACTCAGAAACGTGGCCGGAGGTATCGAGTTGGATGCACTAAGAAACGAGCTGTCAACTTTGACCGACAGATTAAAACTGCTCGAGGCAGAACACAACATAATTCAGCATTCCATCAACTCTCTTGGGAACGGGGAAGAGGGGGTTAAGTTCATTCGGGATATAGCTGGTTACTTGCAAAAGTTACATTCAAGAAAAGATCAACTCTCGTGCTAAAAGGTGAACACTTAAATTTAACGCTAATATTAGCTATTGTGGCATATTTATATGTCAATCCATTTTGGATACCAAATCTATTAATTGACGTTCTTTTTTATATCATCACAGATTCAAATGGATTAAAGTGTACGAGTTGACTTTCCCGAGACAAGGATCGTAGCTGCACTGTCAGCAAAGAACTATGTGAGTGTACAATCTCATCTGCTTTCTCATAGGAACAGCACATTGAAGATATATTTACGTTTCGTTTCTTTCTCGTTTTAGTTTGTTTTCCTTCATATTGCTTGAAAATTTAAAATTCAAAAAGCGTCCTCGTTGGTGATTCCCTTCGAGAATTTTAGGGTATCATTGTATGTGGGCGGGAACTTTCGAGTAAGCTCACACTATAATGGTTTACAATTGTAAATCATACTTTTTTCTTTTTAATCCATGATTTTCATTTGTGTAAATATTCTGAGAAATTTTTTTTATTTTTAAAAAGGTTTGGATTTGTTCCAATTTGCAGAAATAGTGAAGAAAACAACCGATTTCTACTAACAATAAAAAAACACAATATTATATATGTGCTGTATCTTGAAAAGATACAAGTCTGAAAAAGAAACTGCAAAAATGATACAAAAAACTAGTGAGGTGCACCTACAGCCCCGGCAACCCAGGGGGAGGGTTCGCCTTTGCTGTGGCTTTGCACTATAAATATATATTTATATATGTCTTTATCTCTTATAGCGAATAAAATATGTAATAGCAGAAGAATAGTATAGTATACTCATATCCAGACTGAGATACAGTAAGTATGAGTTTTCGGGCGTAGAAATATGCTACTACTGTGGCTGTGGCTGCGGCTTGGCTTCCTCCTTGACGACGAGGTTGTTCTCGTTCTTGTTTGTTGCTTGTTCCGCTGCTTCAGCTGCTGCTGCATTATTGTTGTTCGGTGCCATTAACTTGTCGAACTTTTCGGTTTTTCCCAGCACGATCTCAATCTGAATAGTTAGTTAGCGAATGTTACACTTACAAAAAAGGAAAAAAAAAAAAAAATAGGACGAGAATTTTATGTATGTTACCCTCGCTTTCTGAACCATGCGGCCTTTTGCTTCGTCTTTCATTCCAACTGTGGATGTTAAAACCTCTGCTCCATTTGTAGGCATTGAAAGTTTTTTACTTTTTTTTTTGTTATCAAGAATGAGAGATTTGCAGGGTGAAAAGAGGAGAGTGAAAGGGAATACTTACTCTTCTCAGTTGCAAATCCATTGTTCTTCAGAATCTCAGCAACTGTAACTACTGTGGTGATTGCTGTAATTTTCAATCAAGGGGATTGTTCAATTAAAGGGTGAAAATAGGTTATTGTATTACATGGAATTGGACACTCCCTTTCTTTTTCTTTTTTCCCCGGTTTTTGGTCAGACTAATCCCTGTTCGCACCAAGCCAGCCCAATTAAGGGGCAAACTGCTCGTCATATTGGTTTTTTCATATGAGAGTTTTGAACTCCCGACTTCTCTTCTTTAAGGGATGAGAGTGCAGGGCCCACGCCATTAGGCGAGGATTGAATTCGAGACTTTTCATAATTTTTTATAGATTCATGGGTTTATATGCTAGATTGATGATTACATATGCACAAAAATGCATAGTGAAAATTTTATGATTTTTTCTAGGGTGCCATGTATGTTATACTTAATAATGAAGGAAGGAATTGTTAAGGTTATTAAGTGAAAAAAAGGGATTGACAGATGAAATTTTACCCATGCCCAGAGCAGATAGTTCAACCTCATTATGCTGCTGAATATACCTCTGCAAGCAAATGATAAAACACATTATTTTTACCTCATATAAATCATATGAAATCGTTTTTATCTTCAAAAAAAAAATAAAAAAAATCATATGAAATCAATACATCATATGATAATTATACAAGCATAAATGAAGAAGCTAAGGGGATTTTAAGGAGAACTTTTAAACTACAACAATTTCAATAAAATTGTTAAAATCAATTTCATTGTCACATTATTAATATAAAAAAAATCTAGAAAAAAACACATAAAACACGGGTACTCTCACTTTTAAAATACAATAATTTTGCTAATTTGTTAAAATCATTTTCAATGTCACATTATTATTAAAACAAAAAATCTAGAAAAAACACAATGCTGAAGAAAAATTACTTTCAAACTCACTTTTAAACTACAATAATTTAGATAAAATTGTTAAAATCATTTTCATTATCACATTACTATTGAAAATAATATTTAGAAAAAAGAAAACAAAATGGAAATAAAAAGAAGAACAAATTACTTCAAACTCACTTTTAACAAAAAAAATATCTGGAGAAAAAATAACACGACGAACACATTTAACTGATTTCAAACTTGTATTCATCCCATACTTATTCATTCAGTATTTTCTCGAGAATCAACACCCACCCACCCAAATTTGGGGAGTCATAAATTGGATAAATTCAAGCAAGGAACAAAAACCTTGGCAAGATTGACATAAAAGAAGAGGGGTTTCTTGGTGTTAGAAACTTGAATCCTATTTTTCTTCTGTGTTTCAGTGTTGTTTGTTGCTGGCTGGGGTGCCACTGCCACTGCCACAGCTTCCATTGTCATCTTGTTGTCTTTCTCACCAAACAAACCAATTTTTTTTAAAAAAAATAAAATAAAATAAAATAAAGTTTCAACCTCTCTTAATATTATAAACTGTTGTTTTGCAGTACTCTTAAGTTTCCTCTTTGGGTTGGAAATAGAAGAGAAAAATTGGTATAAATATTTTGAGAGTAAAAGTAGGGAGTTATAAGGGCTTTTAATATGATGAAGCTAAGGTCTCCTCCTTTATGTGAGGAGAACCAAAGGTATGGGTGTTTTGACCAAGTAAAGATAAAAACAATGGTTACCCACTTTGATAGATACTAGCCACTGGTCTTGCTCCTAATCCGGGACACTATTATCATTTGGCATTCATATATCTATTATATTTTAGGTTTTTCTATTGGTGGATAATATGATTATATTGCATGTGTTGTCAACTACTTATTATAGATTAAAAATGTTGCGCGAGCGGCCTATTGGTTTTTTTGGTCTGAGTCACTTAATTAGCTATACCTATGCAGTTAATTTACCTTGCTGTGGTTCTTTATTAGCTAAGGTCATAAGGTGGACTTGACCCTGTGCACACCTTAGGGTAGTGACTGCGGATTTTTCTCATCACTTTAAAAAATAGTTGGGACGGATGTTTTATTGGGAGTTAATATGCATTATGCAAAGTGATCTTCTGACGTACTATGTCATAATTTTCAATTTGGTTATCGAGTATCAATTTATCCATTGGTTGGGTATGCATGCAAAACTTATTCAATTTAGTCCTTCGACTTGTGTACTAAATTTAATAAATTTTGCATAGTCAAAGGATAGTTTTGGATGAATTGATAGTCGAGAACCAAATTGAGAATTATATATGACATAGTTGAGATCGAGACTAGTTTAGATATTATAACTTTTATTGGTCTACAAGTAATCACATTGTATTTAGCAATGAAGGAAAATAATTATTTGAGTTATTCTCACTTTCGGTCCCTCAACTATTATCTACTTTCGACATTTGATCCAAAACTATTAATTGTCTCATTTGGTGGCTTGGTGCATAAGCATGCTTTTATTGCCACATTTAGTCTGCTTGCCAATCAAATCTCTTGCAATCACTCATTAGAAAATGCAATTTTTTTCTCATGTTGGAATGCTTCAACGGAAAATTTTAGTAATATTATTGTGTATTTAGATTTGAATGGATGATAGATTTTTCCCTTGTAGCAATCTTAGATGAGAGAAAATTTACACATTTTCTAGCGAACAGCTGACATAATGTATAAAATGTGGCAACAAGAATATTCTTGTTTACTAAATGTGACAAAATTGATAATTAGAGATCAAATTAAATGTGAGAAATAAATAATAGTTGAGGGACTAAAAATTAAAGTAGTTCTAATTATATTTTTGGTCTTTAATTTATTTTTAAGATATAAATGTAGAACATTATTTATTATTTGAATATTTGTAGATAACCATAAAAGTTTTGGTTTAATTTGACTAATATCCTCTATTAATCATATCAACAAGAGATATATATACCAATTGTTGATATATATATATATATATTCTTTTCCAAAATAAAAATTTGTTCTTATTCATTCTGTTTAAATGAGTCAAGATAATTTACATATAGATTTTTAAGTCCTTTGTTTTTTTGAGAGAAATTTAAGTCCTTTGTAAGAGTTGAAATTTGCACCTTATACATGAAGTAGTTAGGACTATTACTTGGTTCTTTTAGGTCCTTTGTTGGAGTTGAAATTTACACCTTATACATGAATTGAAGTAGGTAGGACTATTACTTGATTAAAAAAAATAAGAATATTATACATTTTTAAAGAAATATATTTTCTGAAAAAAGTCGTCAAGTACCTCTGACAGTATCACCTTTACATTCATTGAGTCACCGTGATTTACATCTTCCCAAAGCACCTTTGACAGTGATAGATGGTACATTTGCCGGATTGTAGGGGATACTTGGGATTGGGAATTCAACCTTCTGAGAGAAGAGGAGAAGATAAAATACACATGGTGAAAAAGTAGTCAATTTTTTTTAAAGGAATATAATAGTAATTTATATGTCTCGAATACTAACACATTGAAATAGCATCTTTTGAGAAGGTACAAATTTCTTAAATTCATTCTTTGATCTAATGACAAATCTTCAGAAGAGTTGAGACAAAAATAATGTGTATTCTAATGAAAGCTATTAAAACATCATTTGAATTAAAGAGCTTCGAGGCGGTGTTAATATTAATATGAACATTAATGATTCTAACATATAATCATAGGCCGAATTTGAGTTGGTTTGAATGGTTAAATGTAATGTAGAAATCAATAATGTAGAATTGAAGAAGAATTTCTTAAAGGCCGGGGGCCTTCAAAGCTTAGAATCAAAATATATTGAAATGCTCTCTACCGATTATTTTATATAGTTAATTACTATTATATATCTAGAATATAATGTTAAAATAGTTACAAATAATAAGATGAAACATGTTCTCTATGTTGTTGGGTTGTACGTGGTAAATAGCCCATGTTTGAGCCAAGTTTTTTTGTATTCATTGTATTTTTGTTGAGTCATAATTATTATTATATTAATTTTTTCACATGCTTTGCGCGAATAGAATAATGTCCAATATTTATTTTTAAATAAGTACGGAGTACTTCAAAATATATTAATACAAGATTATATAAGAGATGTTTATGCATATGTAGTTGAATTTGTTTATTTAAATTGGTAATTCAAAGTATATGAATGCAAGATAATATATGATCGAGAGGTTGATTATAATTGTCACTAAAATAAATGTTTGTAATTTTGTAAAAATGATAGTCTAAATACTTAGTCTAAAAATGATGGTATAAATAAATACTATTTTTGGTAATAAAAGTTTATATATTTTAAATCATATTAATAAATTAATACGATTTACTTTTAAAGTGAACAACTGTGATGTAGTCCAAAAAATATTACGGGGTAGTTTCCCGTTTCAATTTATTAAGTTATTTGAATGTCTTATTTGTCAACAAATCCTCCTCAATTTATTAAGTTATTTGAATGTCTTATTTGTCAACAAATCCTCCTCAAGTAATTAATATGATTTTCTTCAAAATATTTTTTTTAAAAAATTCTATGTTATTAATAGAATACTTGGTAAATAAATATATAACATTATTTTGTATTATAACTTTGATACGGTGTATTTAATTACAAGATAGAGTAAAAAGAAGACAATGAATAATGTAATGAATATAATTAATTAATGAATTTGAAGATAAGAAATTTTTGCATTGTATAAAATAAAGACAATATAACTAACGAAATTATATATATCTCTCTTTTAGTTTTTTGATAATGAATAATTTTTATTCTATAAAATAAAGAGATATAACTAATGAAATTATATCTCTTTTCTAAATTTTTGATAACGAATATTTTTTATTGTAGAAAATAAAGACAATATAACTAATGAAATTATATCTCTTTTTTAATTTTTTTTTATAATGAATAATTTTTTTTGAAAGTAATTTCAAAAGATTAAAAAAAGAGATATAATTTAATTAGTAATATTGTCTTTATTTTCTAAAATAAAAATTATTCATTATCAAAAGTTAAAAAAGAGATATAATTTCATTAGTTATATTGTCTTTATTTTCTAAAATAAAAATTAAATATCAAAAAATTAAAAAAGAGATATAATTTCATTAGTTATATTGTCTTTATTTTCTACAATAAAAATTATCCATTATCAAAAAATTTAAAAAGAATTAAAAGACATATAATTTCATTATTAGCTATGTTGTCTTTAATTATTTTCTACAATGCAAATATTCTTTACCTTCAAATTTATTAATTAATTATATCCACTACATTATTCATTGTCTTCTTTTTATACTATATTGTAATTAAATATTTCGTATCAAAGTTATAATACAAAATAATGTTATATAATTATTTACAAGTTTCCTATTAATGACATACAAAAAAATTTAAAAATAATTTGAAGTCAATCATATTAAGTGAGGCAGATTTTTTGACAAACAAAACATTCAAATAACTCAATAAATTGAAGCGAAAAACTACTCCATAATATTTTTTGAACTACATCAAAGTTATTCATTTTAAATGTAAATCATTGTTCTTTATTAATACTACCTCCGTCCCAAAATGGTTGTCTGGTTCGTTTAACGATGCTTGACTGAAGTAATTTTTAATCTAATTTTTCATAATATTAAGTTTAGCATTACTATATAAAATTTATATGTTTAGAAATTACATTAAAAGTACTATTAAACACAAAAAATTAAATTTAAAAATAATAAAAAATTACTAAAGAAAATAAGCAAAGAAGAAAGAGTTGATTTGACCAATGAATAGTAAATAAAACAGGTAAAATGGGACATAGGGAGTATGATTTTTCCCAACATCTGTACCCATGATCTGCCTTAATGTTGCCATAACATGAAATCCGCTAAGCATGACTACCTGTGATCAACAATCATCATGAACATTAAAGACAATGGATAGGTCTAGCTCAGAGTCAACCT
>CM008334.1:43501038-43511848 GCA_002525835.2 Ipomoea batatas | reverse complement strand
CTACATATTTAATAAGGAATTTTCGTATTCAATAGATGGCTCTTTAATAAGGCCTTGAGTTAATAAAAAAAAAACACAAAACTATTTATTTTAAGTGTGATTCATAAATTTTAAGGTATGAATTTAAAGTGATCAATTAGAATAATCGGATTGGTTAAGTAAATTATTCTGTGGACTCGAATATAAAAATATACAATTTATATATTGAATACTCTATTTTAATGTAATATCTGTTCTCAATCTCAACCTACTGAAACACAAATAGACAAAGAGTCAATACCGGCTCAAACCTACCACAACCTACAATCTCAATATTGTCTCCACTATGACTAAAACCCATGACCTCTAATTTTAGAGAGTCACTTTTTACCACTAGACTACAAGGTCATTGACCTAAACACATTTTTATTATTCTATTAATTAGATTATTATTATACTCTTTTCAAAAAGATTATTATTATACATTTATACTCTAATTTCATTTTTGTCTTGAATTTATAGGACAGTCCACTTTTAGTCTTTTCTTCTTTTTTTTCAAAACATCCTCATTTGGTCATAATATTATTGTGGTATGATCATTTTTGTCTTTTATCAATAAAACAATTTAAATGCCGTTAAATACAAGGGCATTTTGATATTCAATTATGAATTTTTTTCAAAAAAAAAAATAAACATAAAAAATTTAACAGGTTAACGCACTTTGTATTAAAAAGATCAAAATGTCTGTTTATTTAACGACATTTCAACGATTTTGTTGATAGAATGCTAAAAATTGTCATACCACAATAATACTTGAATTAAAGGGAGATATTTTAATAAAAATGAACTAAAAATGAACTATCAACTATAAATCTAAGGCTAAAAATAATAAGTTGTAATACCTCTAATTTTTTTTTTTCCCAAATACAGTATACAAAATTGCTATTACCTCTAATCTCGTTTGACTTTTCAGAGGTACGTACATCAGTACATGATCTTTCTCCGATTTAATTTATGACTTTGGATTGGCATCTACTTTTGATCATAAAAAACATGCATGGTGGAGTTGTCACGTTATGCTTATCTAGAAGGACTTTCCTATTTTGGAAAGTTTGTTACCAAACAGTACCGAGAATGAAGTTGAAGGTTAGGCTATATCTTCTTTGCCCAAGGCACATGCAAGTGCCTGTCAACTTCATATTCAATTTTCATGTGGCCATGCTCCTAAACGTCAAGATATTTTTTTTGTGTTATGCAAGTTGAGCTCTTTGCCAAATTATATTTTGGACTTAATTTCAGCAGAAATGATTTGTGTTTTGTGGTAATTTTAAATTTAGTACAACTATCATTTTTACTATTTAACACTCTAGACTATCATATTTTGGACGTTTTTGATCCTTTCGATGACTTTTTCGGTAAAATTTTATTTTAGGCAACAATATTTTCGTCTCTTCATTTTTTTTTTCTTAATGAGTTAATTCCAGCGGAGGTCCCTTGCCTTTGATGACAATTTTAAATTTAGTCCCAAATAATTGATTTGTATATTTAACAACCCAGACTATCGTATTTTGGACACTTTTGGTCATTTCGATACTTTTTAAGGTAAAACCCTATTTTAGGGAAGGACATTTTTGTATCTTCAATTTTTTTTTTTTTTTTTTAGATTTTGCGCCAATATTTTTTAATGATTTTCGTCTCTTCAACCATGGATTGCACAATCTCCTTCAACCCAGCCTCAAATCATCCTTCACCAATGACGATATCGAGTACGTGAGGATCTCCGGGTGCAGGGGGAATCATTTTGCAAAGCAGTTGGAAAGCTCAGGATGTCGCACACCTGATCAACTTCAGTTTGACCGCTATTGTTTTTGTCCATGATTCTGTGAATCATCTACTATAGTGGTACAACAACAACAACAACAACAACAACAAAAGAAGAAGAAGAAGAAGAAGAAGAAGAAAGAAGTCTCTTCTTTGTCATTGAAAAATACCATTTACTAAAATAGGGTTTCACTTGAAAAAAGGCATCGGAAGGACCAAAAGTGTCTAAAATTTGATAGTCTAGGGTGTCAAATGGCAAAAACAATTGTCTAGGACTAAATTTAGAAATGCCACCAAAGACAATGGACATTTGCGCGCTGGAATTAATTCATTGAAAAAAAAAATCGATGGGATGAAAATATCATTGCCTAAAATAGGGTTTCATAGGAAAAGTCATCGTAAGGATCAAAATTGTTCAAAATATGATAGTATGAGGTGTTAAATGTCAAAAACGATAGTCTGTAACTAAATTTAGAATTGCCACAAAAAATAAGAGACCTTAACTAGAATTAACTCTTCTATTTTGTATTTGGCTTTTGCAAAACGAAATCTGGTGGAATCTCACATTACTTATTTAGAGAAACCATGATGCATTTGTAAGGAATCCATCCCAATCCTGAAATGTCAATTGCGGGATGTATTTCATTAATTAGTCTACGGTGCTAGATGTTTGTACACTAGCTAGTGCTCACTATAAAGCAGAACTGAACTATGTATCTTGTGGCTACAAGCAATGCAAAATAATGATATTATTAACTTGTTTTTGATTGTTCAACCAGTTTAATTGTGTCTTTTAGTATCATTGAATTATGTAATTCTAATCGTTTTATTCGTTAGGTTTTCATTTGTTGTAAAATACAACCCTAATTTTACGAGAAAAAAATTTTACAATTTTCATCCTTCAAACAATGGGCACTATAAACCTTGGTTGATTTAGCTCATATTCAATTCCATGTTTGGTTAGCAAGTAATTTTGACAATAATCACATATGGATGTATTATATCTTTAAAAGGATCATACTAGAGACCCATACAATTATCACTCCTTATTAACCACTCTTGGACTTTTCTATCATTTAACTCAATACACATATTCCTTATTATCTCAAAATGTTGTTAACCAATTCACCAGCAATTATATTCATGAAAATAAATAGTTTTGTGTTTTTTTTTTATTAACTCAAGGCCTTATTAAAGAGCCATCTATTGAATACGAAAATTCCTTATTAAATATGTAGATTTCTTTTATATTTCACTAAAACCAATTCAACAATCAACAATTAACTCAAGGCCTTATATATGAGGAGGCCTTATCATGAATTAAGGAGCAAGATTTTCTAACTATATATTATTCTACAGACTGATTGTCATTTTCTTCAATGTGCAGTGGACTCTCGCATCCCTGTGATGATTATTCCTATGATGGCCTCATAATTAAAGATTATATTGCTTTATTACGGCGGGATACTTACCTCGTACTCACAGCTGTGTGGACCATGGTTCATGCAATAATTTGTCACCTCAATCATGTACCTACAGTATAAAAATAATGTACCTTCAGTACAAAAATAATGTACTTTTCATTTTGGGTCCACACAACTGTGTGGACCATGGTCCATGCAATAATTTGCCCACCTCGTATCCACGTTTCTCATGTTAGGTGCTCTGCTACTACTCCTAGGGTGGCTCATGCTTTGGCTCGAGCTATAGGCTCTATGGGTTTTTTGTAACTCAGTGTTTCTATTGTCGAACACAAAGAGTAATCCCTTTGCTAAATTTTAGGCACTTCTAAAGATGAGACATCTAACTTGAAGATTTAAAATTGCTCCATTTTTTTCAAATCCAAATTTCACTTGATGTATTTATAATTTTTTTATCTTTCCCTTATTTTTTTTGGTAAATTTACAGGGTCTTTCTCTCCGTCCGTTTAACGGTCCGGGGTACACCCACGTTCGCTCCGGGAGGCACAGGAGCTGGCCCAGGAAGAATCGTCACTTGTGGGAATTCAACCCGAATTCTCCCGAAATTCCTCCCCACAAAGAGAGCTCACTTGCCACTTGAGCTACCCCACTGAGTTGTTATCTTTCCCTTATTGATTTGCATGAAGCAAGAAATAAGAAAGGAGCATGCAAATCACGTTGTGAAATATTAAACACACGTTGCTTTTGTTCTCATATTTTTCAAATCACCCACACAGCCATGTGCGTATGTAGTTGGAGCTTTGTTTGTCAACATCAACTTGTTTAGACAACTTCAATTTGGTCTTCATCAATGAAGTTGTCAACATCAACTTAATGTGCCCTAAACAAGCCCATATGTTGTGTATAGGTCACAAGTAGCGTATGGACATAACCCAGCTTTTTATTGGTTACTACAGAGATACAATCTCATGACCTTTCGTCTAATTTCGATATGATATAGTACTAAATTGAGTGATACGTTTTGTTTCAACGAAAAGTTTAAAGTAATTTAATAGTCGGACTACAAATTTAATTATATTTTTTTATATATTATAGGTTCAACAATAATGTATGTACTTCTTTACTTTTATAAAAAATAATTACATAATTTCTAATATTTCATGTCGAGTCATTTAGAACAAATCAAATAATTATAACATTTTTTAATTCCTAACCCAGGTGTGGTTGATTTTCAAACTTTTACAGTCTTATATTTTGCGATAGAGCTTATTACTGAAATGGTCCATCGACTATTGTGAAATTACTAATTTGGTCCTCAACAATTTTTCGTGCCCAATTAAGTCTCTCGACTTTGAAAATTTTAACCAATTTGGTCCTCCGTTTATTTTGCCGTTAAACATCAGTTAAAATCGGGACTAAATTGGTAATTTTGCTATAGTCAAGGGACCAAATTGGTAATTTTGCTATAGTTGATCACGGGATCATTTCAGTGAAAAATAATTACCAATTTGGTCCCTTAACTATAGAAAAATTACCAATCTGATCCCTTGACTATAACAAAATTACCAATTTGGTCCAATTTGACGGATGTTTAACGGCAAAATAAACGGAGGACCAAATTGGTTAAAATTTTCAAAGTCGAGGGACTTAATTGGGCACAAAAAATTGTCGAGAATCAAATTGGTAATTTCGCAATAGTCGAGAGACCATTTCGGTAATAAGCTCTTTGCGATATTACAATCTTTCTTCAATAGTCTTATAGTCTACGATATTATAATCTTTCTTCAATTTCTTCAATTCGTTATACATATACGAAAAGTGTTAATTATTGGCACTACATCTACCACTCACAACTTGATTGCCACTTCTTGACGTGGCAAGTTTTAATACGATCGTTTTCTTCCTTCTTTTTTTTTTCTTCTAAAATCTCAACCTATTAAAACTTACCATATCAAAAAATGATAAGTTAGGTTTATGAGTGGTAGATGTAGAAGAGTCTAGCATTGTAATACATATACTACCTGTTTTATTGTTTGGCCTTGTTATTGAAAACCATCAACTCGTCAAGGCCTTCAATCTTCTTACAAGGATGGGAGTAAGCAAGTGTTGGATGGACTAATTCTAATTACTCCGTATTTTATTTATTTTCTGTTGAATAATTCTGCTGTTTATGTTCAAAATCATATCTTACAAGGATCCTACCTTCAAGTTTTAATCATACTTTTTAATTGAGTTTATTATCGAAATGGTCCCTCGACTATTGCGAAATTACCAATTTGGTCATCGATAATTTTTTGTGCCCAATTAAGTCCCTCGACTTTGAAAATTTTAACCAATTTGGTCATCCGTTTATTTTGTCGTCAAACATCTGTTAAATCGGGATCAAATTGATAATTTTGCTATAGTCAAGGGACCAAATTGATAATTTTTCTATAGTCAAGGGACCAAATTGGTAATTATTTTTTCACTGAAATGGTCCCTTGACTATAGAAAAATTACCAATTTGGTCCCTTGACTATAGTAAAATTACCAATTTAGTCCCGATTTTAACGGATGTTTAACGGCAAAATAAACGGAGGACCAAATTGGTTAAAATTTTCAAAGTTGAGGGACTTAATTGGGTACGAAAAATTGTCAACGACCAAATTGGTAATTTCGCAATAGTCGAGGGACTATTTCAGTAATAAACTCTTTTTAATTCTTCAAACACCTATATAAAGGACTTAGGACAATCTGTTTAAGAATCAAAACAGAGTTTCAGAATATAATAATCATTTGCAATATATACTATTTTTGTTCTTTTCGTTTTGTTTAGTCTCTATTATAATAGTTGTTGCATCAGTTTCAACACACCTTTGTTTTGTAGCTTTATAATTTAATTTTTCTACATAAAAAACAGAGGACTTGTTAATGTATGACTTGGGGCTATATGGACCAATCATTATACCATGGACCAAAGGACCACTAACATAAGGTATATTTTTGTTATATACATTTTTAATATAATGAAAAAAATCATTTCCTGAAGGTACATTACTTGAGTACTAAAGGTACATTATTTGGTATATATGTTACCAAATAATGAACATTCAACATACAAATAATGTATATTCAATATACTTAAAAGGGAAAATCATCATTTTGGTTATTCAATTGTTTTCCAATTGTCAATATAGTTCATGATTTTCAATTTCAACTAACTTGATCCTCGAATTGTTTAAAATTGCGTCAATTAAACCCTTCAAGGATAAAACTGACGAAAGGGAACAAATTGTAATTTATGCCCTTCCATAATATGCCAATTATCAATTTCACCCCTGAATTATTAGTGGTGCAAATATTGCCCCTCAATTTTCAAAAACGGTACATATATTGCCCCTCAATTTTTCAAAAAACGGTACATATATTGCCCCTCAATTTTTCAAAAAACGGTACATATATTGCCCCTCAATTTTTCAAAAACGGTACATATATTGCCCCTCCATGGTGTAAATATTGCCCCTCTTGTCAGTACGGGAGGGGCAATATATGTACCGATTTTAAAAATTGAGGGGCAACATTTACACCACTAATAATTCAGGGGTGAGATTGATAGTTAGTATATTATGGATGGACAAAAATTACAATTTTCCCTTGACAAAATTTTAAAAATGGAGAAATCACCATTTTTGTCACTTAGAAGGGTTTAATTGACGAAATTTTAACAATTCGAGGGTCAAATTAGTTGAAACTGAAAACTAGAGACTACATTGACAGTTGGGAAATAATTGAGGGACCAAAGTGGTGATTTTTCCTATTTAAAATGTACATTTATTCATGGTTCACCATATAATTTGCCCTATACGAACTATGACCACTATTTATTATATTTTTTTACGGCATTCCTAATCCTACCCATTATACTATTAAGAATTACCCTTTAATGGGATAACTCAACCAATTTGGTCAAACTCGACAGTTGGCTTGGTAATCACAAGAGTTCCAAGTTCGACTACACATGTTTTCTTAGTTGACCCGATTTGCTATGGGCAACGTAGACTAATTTGCCTCATTATGATCCTTTGTCAACTAGGATGACAAGATGCGCTTCACCCAGATTGCACATTCGGATAGTGGTTGTAAGGCTTTTTCATAAATCAAAAGAATTACTCTTTAATTGGGTTTGCATGCTATTATATAGGAGTGGTGTTTACCTAGTTCACACCCTCAAGCTATGTAATGGTTTTAGATTTCTCTCGTCACCCGAAGAACTACCTTTCAGTTAAATCTTTATTTAGTGGACCCATACCATATCAGATATATTATTGCTTGTTTGGTTCAACGAAAATTATTTCTTACGGAGAATTTTTCTTCAAATTTGAGGAAAAATAGATTTTACATTGTTTGGTTGATGGATAATTTATGCTAATGGAAAATGACTCTCTCAAATTTGAGAAAAATGAATTCCTTTCTCTCATTTGATATTTTATTTTTCACACTTTTTCTACAAGTTAAAACATATATAATTTCTATATTACCATCGCATATCTTATTATTATGTAGGGGCATTTGAGACTTTATACTAATTATGAAAAAATTATTATTTTGGTTTCTCAATTGTTTCCCAACTATCGATGTAGTCCCTAGTTTTCAATTTCATCAATTAATTTGATCCTCGAATTGTTTAAATTTTCGTCTATTAAACCCTTCTGAGGGACCAAAAGAATGATTTCCTCATTTTTAAAATTTCATCAATTTGATTCTTGAAGAGTTTAATTGACGAAATTTTAAACAATTCAAGGATTATTCCAAATAATTTATTTTTCATGGAATTTAAATTCAACTCCTCAATGTTTTCGTGGCCAAGACCTTTTGGTAGGGGACTGGCCAAATGGTTTGCTCCATTCACATGGGTGGGAATTGAACTCCCAACCTCATATTTATAGGACAAAGTGCTTGAGTACAAGTGTTTCAGTACAATAGACAAGTGAGTAACAATGGTTCCAGTACCACAATGTAGATATGTGTATTTAGTGAGAGTGAGTGATTTGAGTACAATATAGTAGTGTTGAATATCATAAACAAAGTGTCCCCTCTCATTTACCACAAGTCTGCTACTTATACTATGGCTGCAACGACTCCTCCTCTAGTGAGTGTAACAGAGTGCTAGTAATGGTGAGTTGCATTGAGTGCTGAGTCGTGATAATGGAGAGCCGTTGAAGTAATTATCACTCATCAATGTGCTGTCTTTGTGTAACGGGTGGGCGTTTGTTGCCTTTGGGTTAGTGCTGATGATTCGGGTCAGGTGCTGATGCCCAATTATCTTGGGAGTGCTGAACCACCACGCCAACCATATTAGTTGGACAGATATTATATTGTAATAGAGTCAGTAGCATTCAAAGTACGTGTTTCCATTGGTGTTTCGCCTTATCTTTTCGATGAATGTTTTTATAGTTCTTGCAAGAGTATAAGATAGTAGAATATCATGCAAAAAAGCTAGTCATAAAAATGAGTTAATTTTTTGTTAATTTTTTTTTTCTTCTTCATTTGGACTAATAAAAACTTTTTTATTCATCAATTTTGTGATTTTGGTGTAGGGAGGGCAAATAAATGGTTTTGTTAGATGGCATGATCATACGATGTGCGCAAGGTCAAGAAGAATTATTCTTGGGTTATTGAGATGATCAATCGAAATGAATAAGAGATTACAAGACTAAAAATGAGGCTAGCTACAAGATTGTGCTAAGGTTGATGACTAAAGAAGCAATTAGCTAAGGTTGATGACTAAAGAAGCAATGGTAAACAGGGGAAGGGTATTAGGATAGTGATATTGATTTTTTTTTAATACAACTGACCCTATTACATTGTAGTATCTGTTCATCTATACTTTTCTCAACCTATTGAAGCACAAAGAGTCAATTTCGAGATCTCCTCCACTGAGACTCGAACTCATGACCTCCCATCTAAGGGTGGCCACTACATGCCAATTGAGCACAAGGTGCTTGGCAGTTTTAAGAGTATGCATTGGGTGTTATTTGTACTTATAGCAGTTTATGTACTTATAAAAAAGAAGGTTCTTATGTTGGATACTAATAGTGGTTATGTTAATGAAAGCACAAGGTTCCTGAATTTTGAAAGATTGTTTTGTAATGAAAGCACATATTTGCAAAGTATATGGTCAATCCACAATCCATATGCAATGAATATCACTACCATAAAAATGCAATTGTATTGCAAACATAATAAAATAGATCCAATTACACAAAAAAAGTAATTGTATCACAAAAACACAAATTAAAACATCATATCCAAAATAGAGTTTAAATCTAGGCTAGTGACTAAATAGTTTATATAATTCACTAGAGTACATCACATCCTATCCAAAAAATAGTCACTAAAATCAATTACTCTAAATTGATTGGATCTTTGTCATTCCCAAATAAAGTTGACTTGGATGTTCTTGATCTTGTAGACTACTTCTTTATTGGACGTTTCTTCCCCAATGATTTTCTTTTACCTATCTGACTTTGTTTACTGGGTGGCATGACTTCTTTCCTTTTAGTCCATTTAACTCTAGTAGTTGTTAAATTGATGCCTCCAACACTTCTCATGTCTTGTTGAACTGCACATAATGAGATACTTGATGAAATTCATAAAACTATAAATCTTTAAATGTAAGGATTAGATTGGACTGAAACTTACCATGAGCATGTTAATGCATACCTTCTCCTATTAGATTCACTGGAATTTGAATACTCATACTCAGTGAAACCCTTACAAGACATATTTGTCAAATTTTTGCATTTACAAACCATTGACTGAAATTTGAAATCTATAATATAAAAATTCACTATAACTTACCTCCTTCAGTGTCTGATGTGACGGTTCTTGTTCCGCGCTATTAATTGTCTTTTATTATGAATATACCAAGATCATAAGAGGGAGACGATAGAAAACCCTTCCCAAATTTTTCTAGATATGTTTTTCTAGTTTATATTAGATTTATTTTCTCTTTCAAGGATTGATCTATTAGGTTTATATACTTGGATTTGAATAAGGCTCTGACTCCATCTCAAATTTCTCCATTAGAGAAGTTTTTCTTCTCTCTCTTTTATTTACTTGTACTATGTTCTTGGAGAGTTCTTTTCGCAATAAAATTTGGGGAATCGACTCAAGCCTCTTCCTTCGTTACCCAATATCTCACTACAAAAGTAGGAAAAGATTGGGGATTTTCAATACTTGTGTGCTTGAAGGGCTGAGAGTTGATATATCACGAAAGTGGGGTAACTCTTGCTCTAATCCTTAGATCGAAAGATTGAGGATTCTTGCATGCATTGTGGTAAACCCTTGTTTTAAGATTCCCCGACGTGCTAGAAATGAAAATAACATTTAGAAGGTGATAGCCCTAATTTGACCCCCTCGTCTTTTTTATTAGCTCTTCTCATCTCTTATTTCAAGCTATATTTCAAGCTAAGTGTGTTCATCTTGTATCCTAATTGAATGCCTACCTACGTTGAACATGTTCTTGCTTGGACTCTTGCGGGTCTAATATCTCGGTCCCTAGTGATTAGATAATTGCACAAGTACATGCCTCAATCCCAATCCTTTGC